>JAECUM010094586.1:0-19755 GCA_016617855.1 Megalonaias nervosa | reverse complement strand
TTTTTTTTTCTTTCAGTCGTGCTTTAAGATCTAGCACTTTTAAGTTGTATTACATGTTGTGTCCAGTATTTCATTTTTGGGCTGGAACATTTATTTCTTCAAATTACTGAATTAAAGCGATTATTTTCTCTGGAAATACAAAAGTGCTCTGATCAAATTCTTGGACAGAGACATTCACTGGAATTTATAGTGAATTCAAACCTGGAATTATATTACTGTGATTCAACAAACGATAGTTGGCACTTCAACACTCTACAAGCTACCACAGACACATCATCGTCCTCAGTTTTTGGATTTATTCTGGACTTGTACTGAAATTTATTCAGAAATTTAAATTATTAGGACTTGTGTCTGTAATGCTTGGATTATTTTGGGATTTAATTCGCAATAATGTAAGTTCTTTTTTTCTCATTTTCACCTTGTATTATAGGGAAATAAATTATTTGTTAAATTGTACAAAGCTTGTTGTCTTTCACTCTTTTATGTTACTTATTTTAAGAGCATAGGCTCGTAACAATATAGCATAAACTCCTAACAATATACAATAGACTCGTAACAATATAGCATAAACTCCTAACAATATACAATAGACTCGTAACAATATACAATAGACTCGTAACAATATACTATGACATTCTTATATGTAATGAAAAGAGACTAAAAGACTGACTCACAGTACAACATCACTGTGTTGGGTCAGAGATAAATAGCGTTACGTGAGGCTTTAGGACGCCAAATGCACAAACAAGATTGTTCGACATTTTTCAAGCTAAAGACATACCATAACCCTTGTTTGTTTATATTTAATGATACATTATGGTCTCTATATTGCACGATAACGTCCCAACATCCTTGCGAGAATCAATTGCTGGTACTTAGGACGGTCTACGTTTTATATTGGCTGTAAAGGGTCATCGTCCGTTTTTCCTAGTCAAAATCAATTCAGTTCAATAGATTATTAACAGAATGATTTTAAACCCTTGCACACCTTGTAGCCATCGTAACCTTTTCATTTTTTTGAGAAATTATATTGTGAAGCCGACTTTGGATTAAAATTCGAGCTCCCTAATTTTAAGACCTGATTAAAAATAAATACCTACACTAAGCATAACAAACGTGAAGACAAGTTTAAATGAGATTTTTAAAAAAGACAAGTAGGAGGTAATGTGCTTTAAGAACAGAATTCTGTAAAATAGTTACGAAATATTTTAATTAGTCACTTGTTCTCTTTTGAATAGATCCAGTAAATGTGCTAAAACGGACAACGAGACTGTTACAACGAAGTAAATCTAATGTTAAAAATGCGTTGGTTATAACATATTCAGTACGCATGTTTTATATCTCTCGTACATACAAGGTTACTCAAGATAAAAGAAACATTCTTTCAGGTATGCTGATAAAGCAGGTCATGCCAGCCAACAGACATGGAATGGCATGTGGAATAATTGTTTCCAAAGTCCCTGGAATAAAAGTTGCAGGATTTTTCCCACAGAACTGTGTAAAACCGGAAGAGCCAATACAAGGAGATAATAAGACCTAATGAACACCTATTTATTAATTGATGTTAGAACATTAATTACAATTATCTTTTTAATTGATGTCTTTTTTCTCGTGTCAGTCTCTTTTTAAAAAAAATTGTACTCTACAGCAACACGCAACTGCAAAGTTTGATAAGCTATTTGATATCTGACGAAACTTTCTTATAGTTATCATTGCAGAAATGATAGTACTAAAGTTTATCTATGATGAATTTTCCAGCTATTGGCACATTTGTACATGCAAAATACACTTGCCCAAAGGGAGCAATTCTTCAGTTTTAAATGCAAGCACATTCAACTGTATACGTCATTTATTTGTTAATTACACTGTATTATTTTTTACACTGTATATGTTTATATACTCACAACGGTCTACTTTATTTATTTATTTATTTATTTATTTATTTATTTATTTATGTACATTGTATTTTTTTTTTTTACACTTTATGTATTTATATACTCAACGGTTTGCTTCATTTATTTATCTATATTGTATTATTTTTATACACTGTATAAGTTTATATGCTCACAACGGTCTACTTGATTTATTTATTTACAATGGTTTTTTTTTTATTTTTTACACTGTATATGTTTATACACTCAAAAGGTTCTATTTGATTTATTTAATTTTTGATAAACTTTGTATTTTTTTTCAAACACAATATGTTCATATATTCACAACTGTCTACTTGATTGATTTTTTTTAAAATCTATTTACATTGTATTACTTTTCACACTTTATGTGTCTATATACTCGCAACGGTATATTCGATTTATTTATTTATTTATTTACATTGTATTATTTTTCAGACTTTATGTCTTTATATACTACAACGGACTACATGATTTTTATTTATTTATTTTTATTGTATTATTTTTCACACTCGATGTATGCATATACTGACACTATTTAAGAAGACAGTGCACTTTGGTACAAGCCACTTTTCCACGTAAACCTCATCGGAGTGACACGAAGGATACAATGAATTATTCAATCCAATAGGGACTGAAATCTTGATATTATAATACTGGCTGACTTAAATATCTTGCTTTCCTTGAGTGAATAAAATGGTTCAATCTTGCCATCTTTGACCTTCATAGCTTGGCTCTATGCCATAGCGAATCAGAACGAAGTCTTCCTCAATCATCGATCCCATTTGTCTCAAAATACAGTAGAACTTCTATAAAACGAACATAATTACTCAATAATATCCGACATAACTCGAAGGCCTTGCGTGATCCTTTAGTAAGACCTTTCCTTGCCTGCGGTCTTGAAAACTTAAAACGGTACAAAACTCGAATCAGTATAGGTTCCATCTTATCCAGACATTTCCACTGGAGTTTCGCAATATCGGCATTATCAAAAATAAACACCGATGGTTTTGGTTTGGTGTTTAAAGACATCGGAACACAAGCTGGTTATTTAGTGTCGAGGCAGTTGTAGTGAAGTGCCTCGCTTGGAAGAAGCACGGTAGCCTACAAAGGCTGATCCGTTGGATTTCTCAGGCGTTGCCATTTTAGCGGATATGGCTTACAGGTGCGCCTTATTATGATTGATTATAGCACAGTCTCTCATGCAAACTCTGACAGCCATTTCCTCAAAAACAACTTCACAGTTTAACCACCCTATTTCTCGCGTGTTTTGACCGTTAAGCTTTCATTTGGGCAGGATAATGCAGTTGGAATTATGAATTTATTAAATTTATAATTTTTTAAACGCGGATATGTGGAATATGTTGATTTTGAGAAGATGAAAGATAATGATTCACATATTGCAGACAAAATCTACCCAGAAAAACCTACGATATATACATTCAGATGAAACTGCAATAATAAATAATGGACCGAGGTCATCTTAGATGTAAACAGATCATTTGTTCATCAGAAACAAACCAGTATAAATAATTTTGGATATTTGAGAACTTCATCCTCGCTATAAAGTAATGACCTCTAAACGGATAGGTGAAGCGTTTGGAGTTGCACGACGACAATAATTAATAGCACGACAGTTTGCACACCCCAACACATACAATCTTGAGTTAACAATAATGAATAGCAGGATAACTTGCACACTCCAATACATATGATCTTGAGTTCACAATGATAAAATAGCAGGACAACTTGCACAATCCAACGAATACCATCTTGAGTTCACAATAATGAATAGCAGAACAACTTGCACTCCCCAACTCGTGCCATTTTGAGTTCACAATAATTAATAACACGACAGCTTGCACACCCCAACACATATCATCCTGAGTTCACAATAATATAATAGCAGGACAAATTGCACTCCCCGCAACATACCATATTGAGTTCACAATACTATTTGCATAGATTCTTTATTCCCGTCTATTTATGTTTCTTCGTCGCATTACAATTTAATTCTTGCATTGCACAAAAGGGCATAATTGACAACAAAATGACATTCATGGCATATTTCGTTACTTCGTATAATAAATACAGTGTCGAAGCAATCCCTGCAACTACGGAGGGGTTGGGTTCATGGGGATTAGACCCAACGGGGGCTCACAATTTCAGTTATGGCTGAAATTTCCTGACGTAAATACCGTGGGCTTTATAGATTTGCGAATCAAGATACGAACAACGTTTTGAAATTTATTAACGTGACGTAGACGCGACGTCTAATGAATATGCACGCATGTGAGCACACAAGCCATGCTAGGGTGCACTGAAATATGCATATAGCATTTCATTCTGCACCGGTCGACGATGACACCATCTTAGCCAATGAAACTGCTGCCACAATAACCCTGCACGCTGCGCCTATACTGACGTGACAGAATAATTTTTAGCGTACTCCTCACATCGTGTTACGTCCCTTTTGAAGGGTAATACTACAGACGTAACTATGTCAGTTTTGGTGGCAAAATGCCCTTTTATTCAAATGTTTTGGTGCAGAATGGGAATATTTGGTACGAGAGGTAAGAAGTCAAAGTGTGTGTGTGTGTGTGTGTGTGTGTGTGTGTGTGTGTGTGTGTGTTTGGGGATTTTGAATGTAGCTTAAACAATTTGAGTCATATGGCTACGATGTCTTCATTTTGGCAGTTTATAGTGATGTTTGGCACAAAGCATCATGCCGCAGACATGTAACATCATGTCCCACCAAGTCACATTATCCTGACACCAGACCGACCAGCCCTAACACTAACCTCTTAATCCTGAGCGCCATGCGAGTCAGCTGCTAGTACCATTTTTATAAGTCTTTGGTATGACTCGGCCTGGTTTCATACCCTCGACCTCCCGCATATGCGACGGACGCTCTAGTCACTTAAGCCACAGGAGCGGTCAAGTCGAACAGACCGGAAGCGAGTCCATAAAAATTGCTTGATATTTTGTGAAATTTTTCAATCAAACAAAATTGCGATAAACGCATACAAGTTTGCATTCTTTTATAGTATTAATTCTTTTTAGACATGTTCTCTCTTGAATCGTTTCTTTGGGAATCTACACTACCAAGAAAAAGAAAAGAAACACACAAACAAAGACCGGTTGAAATGCTAAAAATTCGATCTGCAGAAGTAAATAAATGCTTTTGCTTTTAGTTTTAGAAAACTGTAATCTATTAAGTTTGTATATTTTTATTTTAAAGTACTAAGATTATAAAAAGAAGAGGGCACAGTGGTAGCGACTTAGCATAAGCTTAATGTTGACCATATCTAATTTCGTCTGCTCTTCAAAATTGTAGCAGATCGTACGGTAGTTATCGGTAAAAACTGGAGTGAATGGGATTCTCTCAGGTTTTCTTCCCGTTGTAAAGACCAGATATTTTTTGGCTTCATCTACTTTTCCCAGCAGATCACCAGACGCAAATGGAAAACGGGCAGCGAATCAAACTGACGGCACAATGCTTACCACACGATATTTAAGTGTATCGATTTTACCAATGCCATTAACACTGACAAGCAGATTGAGCAGATTAATTATGGATAAAAGAAAAGTCATCTTTTTCTGCTTCTTACCAATGTAACCATACCAGCACCACTGCAATACATACACAAAACTACATGAGTATTTTGTTTGGAGTCGGGGCAAAGAACGAATTTGATATGGCGTAGGGATACGATGAGGCCATTAGCCTGAGGCGTTTCCATAAGATATGTGAAACGAGTTCTACACCATCCCCCGACTCAGAACCAAACACATACGTGGCTTTGTATTTATTACATACAAAATCTATACATTTAGAATTACAGTATAAAAAGTATTGACAACGAACTGGAGTTAATAAGGTGCCATTCACTGCGTTAAAAAATATCGACGCGCGGACGTCCGAGTAGATACTAAAGTAGTTTCAATCTGGATATATTTTACTGAAGTACAGACTGAAGGTCCATGTCAAATTTATCAAATATGTAAGATTAAATGGGTATTAATAAAATGCAGGGATATAATACAGTGCAAGCTATATGTTGGCAGTGCCCATGTTCATATCAAAAGTTGATTTAGCGGTACAAGTAGATTTTTCTATTTCAAATATTCCTATCACATGCACATGGATACATATTCTGCGGTTTCTACGGTTTTATGTTATCGTAATGTAGCTAAGAACTTTATTGACCTGCATTACATACTATATAAATCTAATGTACGCACATACACTTTACTTGCACACCACCACACGGGACAGAGACACTCTTTTTTTTACTTCTTACATTTATCTAAAGCTTTGAACATTTTATTTACGTTTAAAAGTCTCAATTATTTAAACAATATTCACCTATACTATTATTATTATTATTATTATTATTATTATTATTATTATTAACGATTTTATTTTAAGGATTCCACATCTTGCTAGCTGCACGAAAATTAAAATAAAACTTTATTAACAATATTAAATCCAAACGTTCAGTTGTGGGGAATAAACTTTAATTTCAACATAAAAGCCAGCATTTTTCAACGCCTTTGCATGACGCCTTGTGGTTTATGAAAAATACTTAAAAACATTATACACTGTTAAACATCAATATACCGTGTGCCAAATACGAGAATTTTCGTTGTTAACAAATTAAAAAAAAACGCCCTATTTATTTATTTCAAATTTACGTCATAACTAAAACCTCTTGGAGAGGGTCGCAATCCACAATTATCTAAATTCTTTAAGTCACAGCATTCGACTCAATATTTGAATAGTTAAGACACGTATTCATCTCTTGTATATGTAAAAGCATCTGAACGACAACCTTATATGTTAATTAAAACCGATGTCGAGATCCACGGTGTTAGCTTGATGGGTGGAGGGGGTGTTCAGTGGAGAAGGGGAGGAGATGATGTGCACCTAAGTGACATAATACATGAACACGTATCTTGGACTCTAATTCGTCCCCACCTGAGTAGTGGGAATGTAAATCTACGCATATAATGTGTCAAAATCTATATTATTTCTTTCCCTGTAAATTAGTATTGCATACAATACTGTAACTTTAGAGACGTTCATGGATTAATCATTTCAACTGGCTTTTAATTGAAAGGTCATTTGAAGCTTACAACACTCTACACAAGTTTTTCGTAATATTGCAATAAATACAAGCAATCCTTTTTAAGGAATTGTGAAATTAACTTTCGATCCCAGATTTCACAAATTTGATAAGAAGCATTATCTGATAAAGACCTTGCTGCTTTCAACAAATGATGCTTATTAGTTTACTCAAAATCCGCAAATACAGGAGCATTGTCCTCATTCGAACACATTTTGGGCAATTGTCCTAAATGGTCACATGCAGAGTTCAATTAGCGACAGTATAACCACCTATAAAGTCCTCAAAATCTCAAGCAAGACAGTTATTCCCTTTTTTCAGTACCAGTATGTTATTGCTCCGATAAGTGGGATGCTTGAAGCTTCAAAATAATTTTCGTAATAGAAAGTTACTTTAGCACGGAAATCACAAATTAAGTGAGAGAACACATATAAGTAAGAATTAGGAAAACAATCTCAAAATTCTAGAAGTTCGTAGGAAAATAATTACCTTGCTGTATACTGTACGTTTGACAACAGAAGAGTCTACTATTTCAAGCTCTACCAGTCACAGACAAGAAGACTTGATGCTATGACCGTTCGTCCGTCGTCCGTTAACAGCGATCTTGAAACCTTTTGTTATTGCTGCTTCTTTTGATCATATAGGCATTGAGATTTCACATAAATACTTCATATGATATCCCTGTAGTCCTTGACGCAAAAATTGCTGATCTGACCTCTAGTATGGCCGCTTTGGCAGCCATCTTAAAAATATTATGATAATTACTTTTCCTGAATGGACAGTTGCAGTAACATGGGAGTTTCGCTGAAAGACTTTTATTTGGTCCAAAATTACAATGATGCTGATTATATCCTCAGTTTGAGGGACATGGTGGCCATGTTAAAAATCTTGATGTAGCCACTTCTCCTGAATGGACAATTGTAGCAACATAAGGTTTTAACTAAAATATTTCTTATGATATGAATTTAGCCACAATTAAAAATGGTGCCGATCAGACTTTAATTCTGGCTGCCGTGGTAGCCATCTGCATCTTCTAATCTAGGCATATGGATTTCACTAAAAGACTTTAAATAGTATCTGGTAGGTCCTAAATGAAAACGTTCTTGATCAGACCTCCAACATGGTGGAAATGGTGAAAAGAATGTTATCACTAGTCCCTAAGGTCATGCTGATGCGTGACTTTCATTTAAAGACCTCTCACTCTGTGTAGTTGGCCCTAATTGGAAATGATGCCAATGCGATCTCCCAAAGTGTGTCAAATCTGGTAAAAGCTATTTCTCCTGATCGTATTCTCAAATGTACATTTTTAAAACTTCTTTCTCTTTCTTGTAATATATATCTGAAGCTGTATTGAAATGATTATGAACCTAAATTCCATCATGGCGGCCATCACAAAAACCTTGTTAGTAATGCTCTTCATGCATGAATGAAGTCTGCGATTGGCATGAGGTCTTCATTAATGTACTTCGTGCAATATTTAATTGGCTTTAAATAAAAAGGGTAGGTTTGGCCACCAACATATCAGCATGTTGTGAAGGAATTTTGAAGAGCAGCACATAACTGACTTGTGGTCAAATCAAAGGACATTGCTTTCATTTTTATACTTCACTGAGTTTATGAACATAGTGAGATGTACATATTGAAATTTAACCAGACTTCGTTGCATTCCAATTAAGAAATCTGATAGTCAGCACTCTTGCATGGATTTTACAATCAAAGGTCTCGATTTAGGTTTAAACTTTACTAGCTTTTATGGATCACAACAGTAATACTTAGGAATGGATATTTATCGTTTATGACAGATCGTGGATATCTCGGAGAAATAAAATGAATGAAAACACTTTAATAATTTGTTTATTTTCTTTCTCCAAAACATGATACATATATATGTAACCAGACTTGGCAGATGATTATATCCTGACATTGTCCGAGACCGGTTTAGTGATCTATTCATATTAGGTTCAAGGTCAAAGGCACGACAACGACTTGTGTACTGTATTTACAGGTAATCTGTGTAGATGTTAACACACGTGAGAAAATATAGTTTCTCGGAAATAACTGAGATGGTTTCTTAGATGAAGAAATATACATCTTATCTTTGATTCCTGGAGATTCCTTTTAGTATTTGAGCATCAGTCCTTTCAAAGGATTATTGTCTTAAATTGTTCTTTGATAGTTGTTGTAAACCTTTACTAACAATTTACAATGCAAAATCTTTAGAGTTGGTCTAGATAGGGCCAGATTAAGGTTATGAGGGGCCCAACGCTATTAGGATGGAATGTCTCTCAGCATTTACTTCAATATCGAATTGAAGGACTAAAGGTGAGCCTGCAAAATAGGAGTACCTAAGGTTAACCTTATTAACCGATAAATACATCCGGCCCTATGTATAGACTAATGCAAACCATTTGCCAATGGTGGTTTCAACAACTTTTCTAAGATTCTGTAAAAGTTATTGTGAGCTTATACTAATTTGTCAAAAGGAGCTGAAAGTGAAATAAACAGGTAATATGATAGTATCTTTGGAATATGCACCAAAATCACCATGTTTCCCCGCTTTTCACAGTTATCTATTACCCTTTTACCATTGACACAATTCGTGAGTTCTAAAAGTTAATATTAAGCTCTACTGAGACGAGAAAAACTCTTTTCTTGAATGAATCTGAGATAAATATATTTTGCTACCTCAATAAAACACCGTATTGACTCATTAAGACTGTTTCTTTTATTAAAAAAGTGACCATATACTGAAATTTTAAGTTCGACATTATGAGGCACTTGACCAAACCACTTGTATTGTGAATTTCTGACATCAAGAATGAGTCATACCATCACCGTAACATATGGGTTCGAAACCTGTTTCCAGTAATTGAAAATATTTGGTTTACTCAGATGTTATCCACATTCATGTATCAAATTCTTAATATTATAATGTACGGATAATTAAAAAAGAAAATGGGAAAATGTTTTGATAATGTGCCTTTTAAGAGATCTATTTCTTCAAATACAAAGAAAAAATATTTTTTCCCTGATTGTATTTGTATCACTTAAGCTGAACATACTAAACGGATAACTGTACAGTAAATAATCTCTTCAAATGAAAATATGTTGGCGTCTGGTTCGTTAACGCAGGGTAGGATACAATTATGTATAGTCCATTATTCATTCGAAGCATTAGACTGAAGCCATAAGCTGTTGCATGGTTTCGAATGTTGTGTGATACACCACTCGCCCAAAGGAATACACTGAAGCTATAGGCTGTTTTAAGGTTACGAGCGTATTACTCCTGGCCAATAAGTAAACAACAATCGTTTTTAAAAGCAATGCTCAAGATATCGCCAGAAATATAGAAATACTGGATGGAATACAAATCAAAATCTTTTGATAGATAGGCATTTGTACAGTTTATTGAGCACAGACAAATGACGAATGAAGACCTTTCTCACTTGTGCCATTGTTTTAAAGTTTCGTCTGGTTTCACAAAACAATTGAATAAAATACAAGTGCAGGCAGACAAGTTTCCATTCACAATGGAACATTTTCATTTATCACTTGAATATGGACAAAGGGCCTCCCGTCGTGTTTCCAATGCGATCTTTGTGGTGGAGATTCTTTTGATCCGTCTATGCAATACTCTCCGGGAAGTTGAAACACCGAATCATCGTTATCATTGTAACTATTTTTAGACAACAACATATCGCTTGAATCGTCGTCTGCTTCCACTCCAGCCTCTTGATCTTTCTGCTTACCGTTTCCGGAATTATTCGTAGTCGAGTCATTAGCTTTCACTTTAGCTTTGTTGGCAATATCTGACATTTTCTCGAACAATTTTTCGCGTCGATCTTTTTTCCGAAGAAGTGCCATTTCCTTTAAGTACACTCTGAGTTGACTGTCTTGCTTGTTCTTCCTTATATGGGAGGCGATCATCATCACAATCGACAGAGCGTAGATGAAAACAACCGCCACTACGTAGTACAAAGCACCAATGTTGTCATAGCTGGAACTGTGTGGATCGTCCACATATGCAAAAAATGTTTCATTTTTGCTGGTCTGTATACGCAGGCGCACATTGGTCGGGTAATCGTTTTTCCCCTGAAAGTAAATGAACACCTTATTCCATTATTTTTCCACGTGGAATAGAGCCCTCTTCTCTTACAGTAAGGTGAAAATATTCGTTTTACCTGAGTTCTATCGTTCATTTTACCGTTCAAGTTTCATCGGCTACTAATATAGAAATTAGTTAAAGTTAATGGTAGAAAATCTTTTAAATGTTTACTTTATCTGCAACACGGTTTAGCGCTAGAACAAAATGCCACCTTGTATGGATTTTACTCACTATAAAATTAAAAGGCTTCAAGACGATGAAAACCTAGTAAATCAACTCAAATGAACTAGGGAACTTATGTTTCACGTCAGGGTTTAGGAACCGCTGAAAGAGGGGTAAGTAATCGGGCATATGTTTTTTTTTTTCTACAACTATCACAATGCAGATAAAGTTAACCTATTCATGCATGTCTTTTCCAAGGTGGATTTACATTTATTTGTAATCATTACTGGAAAACCATGTGCTGTCCGAACAACGGCTGGTGAAAATTATTGCTCAAGAAATTAAATAGCACAAAGCACACTGAATGAATTTGACCTTGAAATACTGAAATAAATTTTGGTACGGATTTTAGGTAATAAAATTTTCTGAAAGCACACTTAAAGAAATAAATCTTAAGAAACTAATAGAAAAGTTACTGGCTGGTTTGGGTTATTTGAGTCTCTTTTATAATTTACCACCGAAGATTAGAAAGTGAAAACAGTCATGCAGAGTTTATGATAGATCAATGTCAGACCTAGTTGTCTGCTCTTAAACAAAAATCATCCCCATTAGTCAGATACAAAATAAAGGAAAATCTAAAGGTGGAGCGTATTATTTTATGATGTCCGTCCGTATGTCACCAGTTTCATTTGCGCATAATAACATAATAAGTTTGTCCGCCATCAACGGTTATCAAAACTTTGTGTGGATGGCTTGCACTTGAGCTAAAGAAGAACCCAATCAATTTCAGCTACAAATCTCAAACATCAAGGTCATTGTGACTGATGGAATGAAGATGGTTTCTGCAAAATAAATTGAATTCTTCAGCATCTTCATTTTCCACATTTTGAGGATAACCTGAACTTGGGATAAGGAAGAAACCTGTTGATTTGGGGGTAAATGGTCAAAATCACTACGACCGAATGAAGAAAATTGGTTCATGCCAAACAGTTCAGTTATTTACACAGGTGACTGCTAAACATGTGCCGCTCGTGGCTGTCTTGTTAGAAAATGCCAGTACTTTGTGTTCAAAATGATGATCGAAGGAGAAAGTGTTAACAATAATGACACTTATTGCACTGGTCTTGATAACTGAACAGTAGAACATCCCTTTCCTTTCCCACGAAAATTATAAAAAAGACGATTGACAGGCAAAGGGGCCAAACTATACAGCAATACGTCAAATTAGACGAAGTGCAGGCATTGTCGGATACCGCTGCGAACAGAGTGCAGTAACCGTTTCTGGATTCTGATATACAGCCTTTCCCGTCATACAATAGTGACAAAACAAAATCTGTAAAATATGTATTCAATATGGTGGAGTATTTAAAACCAAGTATGCTTTAAAGACCCAATCCGTAAGTTATTCAATAGCATTGATGGTCTGGTAATATGTTTGTTCACGAGAATCGAAAGGAAAATCCATGATTTAGAGAATTTTTTTGTGATAATGACAAATATACAAAAAGGTTCCCAACCTTGTACAGCATGTTCTACAGTCTTATGGCTTGTAGAAGGGCTGACACATGACCGTAGGAACTGAATAGTATCAAATGGATTTTTCAACCTATCATTCTCAGTTCAACAAGCCACAGGCAGAGATTAATTTAAATGACAGGGGCAGAATGTAAACAAAATATAAACTAAGTACAAACCCATAAGATCTGGTTGGTTGTAATTAGTAGTTGTCTACTATAATTTGCAGTTATTCTCTCACTATCATTAAGTGCGTATAACATCAGGTAACGTTTCCTGGGACATCTATTGATAGTCGTAGGCAAAAATTTACGCGATTATTTAATGCATCTAATATAAAAGTGAATACGCATAATATAATGTCCACATTCGCCAAGAGTTCCCATGTTTTAAGACTGTTTGATTCATTAATTTAAATTTCATCAAGTGGGTAATGATTATTTTCCAAAGGTTTTATTCCAAGACCACGGTGTAAACAGCAGGCCTGATACGTGTATAAATTCACTATTTTGCCAAGGTGGATATATTCAATGTTGACAATTTATAACGAAGAATTAAAGGTGATATCAGTACATGAGATTAAATTATTGTGATTTTAGTCTTTGAAAATCCTATAGCTAAAAATTCTCACATCAATCCATCTATCTATCATGACAGTTTTTTAATGAGAGTACCAATAATGGAATCCATTTTGCAAATGTCGGTTACAAGTTGTGCATTCGTTTTTAGTATTTACACCATCTATAGGTATTTCCTTTTTAATTTTCTTTATTTTAATAGATTTGTTTTTGTTTTTCTCACACTAATAAATACAACATTATGCATCTGTGAAATTTATTAAAAAACACAACAAATTACAAATAAGGAACCTCATCTCGTGTATTACCAATGCAACCGTGAAAATGTGTTAACCTTATGTTAGTCACTTTCGTGGATAGAACATTTCATATTATAAAATCACTTACTAATGCTAGAAAATGGCCAGTTTTGCCACAATAGATCGCCCAAAGGTTGTTCCAGGAAAAAGAAGCAATTTACTAAAACCACTTTCATCCCATATCTCATTTCTAATATTTAAAAAAATCACTTTCTATTCTTAAAAAGTCATTTTCTAATATTAGAATATGGGACAGGTTTCTGATATTAGATAATAATTTTCTAATATAAGGAAACGCCCAATTTTGTCCACAGCTAATTGCCATATAAGGGAAAATTAATAGGTATGCAACTTTTAATAGTATTATCGGATCTTGGTGTTCGATACGGTCAGCTTAGTAACAACACAAAAATAAGTGTATTTAAGAACAGTTACACGTAGCGATGGTAATGAAGACGCAGGCACAAACTTTGGACTTTGGAACAAAATAGGTAACGATAGAAAGGACTTCAAACTGTAGGCCCTAAACTAAATGTTCTCTTCGTGATTTAGAGAGTTTTTCAATAATAGACTGAAAGCTACTTATTTCCATCAGGGTATAGTTTAAAGAAAAGAATTAGACGATATAATGTATATATGTCGTTTCAGAATAATTATGGAAACGAAGGTACCAAAATAATCACGAGTTTTCAACTACAGAAAACTATATTTAATAATTATTTTTGTATGAAAACATATATCTGACGCATTCAAATTTTCAAGTTCGATTGACTAAGATCAAGAACTGAATATTGAAATAACTGTGACGCTTAGTTTGATTTCATTTCGAAATCTGTGTCTATTACTAATCAATCAAATGAAATTCAACTTTAGGGTCATCATTGATATACATGGACTTAACACATTTTCACTGGCGACTCTTCATAAGTCTCAGGTCGATTACAACTGTTATCGTATATCAATACCATGACAGAATAGCGGGCATTGTGTGCAATTATCGCTAACTGCTAGGCTGTATGGTCTTATGGCACGCATATGTTAGCCGTTCAATAAGTTCTATAAATAACATATTTATTTTATAATAAGATAACAAGACATGGTTTGGTGGCCGATGATCGACACCTTCACGCTGTTTGAAAACTGAAAAAAGTTAATGAAATCAGGGAATATCGTGCGATTTGTTTTAGAGGGGAGGAGCGGCATAAACAAATGCAATGGTTCTGTGAGATGCAACTCATAGGAGGCGAAGCCCTCTGAGGCTCATGCAGTTTAGGAGTTTCAATTACATAATTTTAACCATCTAACTCTAAAAGAAAACAAACTTGCTTTTGTTTACGTTCCGGTTGTTTCGCCCTCGTTTTCCTTTCTTTTCTTTTTCTTTTTTCGTTTTTGGGGGGTGGGTGGGTGGGTTACCGGGAGGGCTCTGAAAAATCACTAGTCCTCTCGTCTTGACCGAGTACATTTTGACTGGGCCGAGGAAAACATGACTACGTACTCGTCCCTGGGCCGAATAGATGCAGATAAGCATCTTCAGAATACATTTCAGTGCATTTTCTACCATTAACAAGCGCCGAAACTCATCATCGCTTAACATTGCGCATGCGCCAGTGGTAATTAACCTAATTTATCTACTTGTGGTCAATCTCGAAGATGTCGCAAAGGACATGACTTTGGATTGTTTTGGGGGTTTTTTTTTGTTTGTTTTTTAACACAAGTACTGGATGTAACCTCCATACTTAGTAGTTAAATATTAGATATTTTGTTGCAGTTTTTCACATTTACTCTTGGTTGCTTAGTGGCCTTTTCATTTTGAGCGAAACATTTCAGTAATTCTGGCGTCATTTTGATGTGATGAAAGTTTCCCTTTCAACGAGCTATGACAAATCTTTAAGTGTTAGAACTCTCAGACATGAAGAGACAGAAAGTGTCAAAATGTTTACACCTGGTCAAGTAATGTTGCATTTGCTCCAGGTCATTGGTATTTTCAAGACTGAAGCTTCATTGATATAATGTCATGCAAAACAGAATATGCCACCAGATTTCTGCAACCATGTAATTAGATTTCATAAGAATAATGTTGCCAACGTACGTTCCAAATAATTCTCACCAACTTTCAAACAATACACGCTGTTGTAATCTATTTATAAAGCAGTTAATTCTAGTCAGTAGCTGATTGGTAGACATTTAATCGGTCTAAAAATGTTCCAATTTATTTTGCCAATAAGCAATTTTCCTGTTTATGGAGCATGTATTTAGCTCTCTAAAACAGAGACTTGACCAAAATGAACCATTTCGCACGACATTTGATGGAAATTGAGACTGTCAGAATTCTCCTTTTAATTCCAAGTTACTGTTATTTTTATTGTTCAACGTAATGACACACACACACACACACACACACACACACACACACACACATATATATATATATATATATATATATGCTGGCGTCCTTACTTTGGCATGACAATGTCTTAATAAAGCTACAAAGACGAAAATTATAAAATGATGACACTCTCTGTCTCTTGATTTTTCCTGTATCTAACTCTCAAAGACGTAAAAGAAAAAGTTATGACAACTAGAGTATTGAAAGCTTTCACTGTAAAATGTGATTACTACTAAGCAATTAGAGGCTATGTACGCAGCTGAAATTTCTTGAGTTACAAGGCCTGTCTCTTATTATATATCTTTCTAAGAAGCCGTGTTTTAGAATATAATCTTTTCATTTTTTATTGTCATTTTCTTTTTTACCAATTTTAAATTTTAGTATGGAGCTGCAAACAGGGGTACGTATGGTTTTTTTAATATTGATGACAGTGCAAGAAAGGTGGACAAGCTGATACGGACACGCCAAGACTAGTAAACCACGTAGCTGAACAATTTGGAAAGGACCTAAATCAAGAAGAAAAGGGCGAATTTATTTACAAGTTACTTTTATGGCCTCCCCAAAAATCTAGGAAGGAAGACAATCGCGTAAGATAACCAGCAACAATATCCAGAATATATAATAATAAATAGGGCACAGCATTTACAATTTCAATCTTTTTGTAGGAGGACTTAACATTTACACACAAAACTAAATCGTTTGATTACTAGTATACTAAAAGGACTTTGTAAAAAAGTTCAATGCTTTGTAAGGGATGATATTGATTTTCGCAACCAATTACCAGACACCTTGAACATGTCATCAACACTCGTTACTTTTTATATAGTAACACTGTACATTTATATTCCAAATAACCTTAAAATAGAAGTATAGAAACATTTTAACGAAATAAAATAAGTGATAACATCTAAATTCGATTAAATCAAGAATTATAACTTATTTCCTTAATCTAGTACTTGTGCGCAATGAATTTTACTTTAATGGACATTACGACATACAGCAGAAAGACACGGCTTTGGCCACTAAGGTGACACCACCTTATGGTAGGGTAGTCTTATCGTGCTAAAGGAAACATAGTTAGGGATAAACATGGAAAAGAATTTGAAGATTATTTGAGAAAGAACTGAAAGAGATTTTTTGAAGAATGCTACATAATATGAAATCTCTCTCTCTCTCTCTCTCTCTCTCTCTCTCTCTCTCTCTCTCTATATATATATATATATATACTGATACACTGACATACTCATCAGGGGCCCCGAGTGGCCGAGTGGTCTAAAGCGCTGATCGTTACGGATCACTGCCATCTCACCTCTGTCTGCGTGAGTTCGAGTCCAGGCTCGGCTAACGTGGGTACGTGAGAAAGCCTGCCAGTAGCTTCTCGTGGGTCGGTGGTACTTCCCGGGGTTTTCCAGGGTTCTTCCTCCACCATTAATACTGGCCGCCATGTATAGCCTATCTAGTGCTGAAAAATGGCGTTAAACCCTATAACAACAACAACAACAACAACATACTCATCAAATTATCTAGACCCCATATTTCTACTGACACCCAGCTATCTCAGCTTTTAAATCTATCTTGCAAAAGATATACCAACGAACATTTCTTTTAATTTAACGTCAAGAAAGACAATAATTGTAAAGGACAAACAGAAATAAGAACGAGGGATGGATGGATGGATGGATCCTTGGCGACATATTGTGCACGTTGTCCTCTTCTAAACAGATTACAAAACTGAATTAGGAGCTGCAATGGCCCAGTGGTCACAGCCGAAAGGGTGCGGGTTCAGAAACCTACCCTCAGACCAGCTTGGGTCAGTTACCGTGGTGTGTTTTTGGGCAGGGCAATAAAATGAAGCCAAAGAAAAACAAAAAAAGCAAAACTTGTAATACAAATCATTACAAACATTATAACCTTGATATCCTTATCATTTGACATAGTGATTCCTTGAAAGGAAGCTGGTTTCTTTATGCAGTTCTCTCACTCTCTCTCTCTACCCCCAATGTTTTGGTTATCAATCGTCAGTCTATGTTTTAGGGAAATACTCTGTCAAATGATGAAGTCAAGTTTAAAAGGTAAATTAGATATCAAGGTTGGAATAAAATAAGCACAACAGTAGTAGCATTCAGCTGATTTGGACCCTCTGAAAGGTAAGAATATTATCACAGTCTAAAATCAAAGCTTGACAGACAGTAATGTGTACAATGAGATCTGGTTCTGTCGCATTTTCTGCTCAAAACCCATGCGGATAGTGAAAATGTCTTATTTTATTTCGTTCGTAGCTCACAATCCGTTTGTACACTGAGCTCTGTTTTTTTTCTTGTCGTTTGTACGACTCAAAAACAATGTATATAGTGAGATCTGTACTTGTAGTTTGTACGGCTCAAAAAAGCTGAAAGACAAACAAAACAATTGAGAGCTCCAGTTGAACGTCTTTGTGGGAAGTAGTTCTAAGATAATTTGCAATC
This sequence comes from Megalonaias nervosa, assembly GCA_016617855.1. Lineage (NCBI taxonomy): Eukaryota > Metazoa > Mollusca > Bivalvia > Unionida > Unionidae > Megalonaias > Megalonaias nervosa. Next base: position 1,206 of record JAECUM010094586.1, on the reverse strand, counting down.
GGGAAAAAACTGTTACATGTTGTACACAATCATAACTTAAGAAAACTAGAGGGAATTTGTTTTAGATCGAAAAACAGCAGTAATTTCAAATAGGTGTTAAAATGAACTCTTAGTTCCGATACCAGAAAAGAAGAGCTGTATGTATTCTGATTAGAATGACAGAGGAGAGGTAAAGTGAGGACAAGGTTCCTGGTTTCAAATTTTTGCGCAAGTTACTAAAGCTCAAGCTCAAAGCTTCCAATGACAGGTGTGACATGCAAACGTAGTTTAAATTTAGCAAGTTACTAGAGGAACCAAAGCTACGGTAGTTACGAAAATGCATTGATCATATGACGTTGAGCTTAAGGTAGGCTCGTACTCATACATAAGTGACACCCTTAAGGCAGGCTTTATGACATCAAGAGAGACATAAAATGTAATATCCAATATTAATTACTTACAGAAACAAATTCATCGATAATTTATTAACTTGTATTAAAAGCTATTTGAAGTTAATGGTGCCATTTTCAGACGTACTATCAAATGATTTTACGCGAGCGTTGGTTTCAGAATAAATACGCTGTTCGGTCCCCACAATATATGTCGTAAATAATTAGCTTCAGACAATTTGTAAATTTTCGGAATAAGCTGATTCATGGAATCACGTGAACATTGAGCAATGAAGTAAACATTGTGATCTGTACTTCGTTATGTCCTGTATATGGACGTTGATGGCCCTGGAATGAAAAGAGGGCACGGTGACATATGATTAATATGTCACTTGTCTCAAGCTGACCGTGCTACACACAGACACACGTTACTTTACAAAATTATTTAGAGGTAAGAAATAAATAAAATGTTGTCATAGCGTTTCGCTGAGTATCGACCTCTGTCTAAATTCCGACCAAGAGGGTCATATTACAACAGCAGCCACGGGTGATAAAACTATCTCAGCGAACCCAATACTTTAAACATTATTTTGACGTAGGGTCAAATCTTCAACGTATTTCAACATGAGCATGATTTCTTCTACTTTAAAGATATGTTTCGTACTGGGAATGTTATAGAAAACAGGCCATGGTTACCTCCATGTTACAAAAGGCTGGCCGGAGTTCGTCAGTACCTCCTAATGAGGTTATTTCTTTTTTTGTAAAAAAAAATCATTTTGTCCTTTAACGGCACATATAACACATTATTGGCTATATCATGCCAAGGAAATGGTAGCTA
>JAECUM010094585.1:0-13386 GCA_016617855.1 Megalonaias nervosa | reverse complement strand
TATATAAACATTGTGTGCTTGATGTCCATACTTGAGGGTATGAGTTTGGACCTACCTAACTCATGTCATTTATTAAAACACATTTACTCTGACAGGAGTTAAGGACCTTTCAAATATTATGCCAGTCTGTCATAAAACACAGAATTTCTATCTTGTACTTTTAGCAACGACTTGTATATGAATTTTCCAAGCAACAATAAAGTTCAAGGTATTACTCTCTCTCTCTCTCTCTCTCTCTCTCTCTCTCTCTCTCTCTCTCTCTCTCTCTCTCTCTCTCTCTCTCCGATAACTAATTTGTCTTATAAATGCTTAATAAATATTATACATATCAGTGAAAATGTTCTTTTTCGTCAGTATCCATTAAATACGAGGTTATAGTCAAGTAGCAGCCACCTTAAATGGTAGAAAGTCTCACGCTCAAAGCCAAAATGGTAATGTTCATGTTACCCAAAGAGTCTTCTATTGATTTAAGTATTGTTTTAGAACTATATGTTCATTTAAAACTACAACTGTCCTCCTCTAGTGCATACCATTTAGAAACCATAAATATCATTATGAGTAAGTGTGTTTATCCCTAAATGTTTGCATCAACACGTACAGTAATACTATATGAGATCCCTTGCTAAGTTCACCAGGAAATTCGATTCTCAATATGACGCTTAACGTCGTCAACAAATCATGCATTGAAATACCAGGCGACTTCAGAGATCTAACATTAGGATTAGCAAATAGGACTGCCATGTTATGGACGAGGCCACTATTTGGAAATTCAATTAAAATTTCAACAGACTTATTGAGACCTGAATGTTTTCATATTATGCAGAGGAAGTTAGGTTACAAAGGGGCCGGTTGCATGTATGTATGTATGCATGTATGTATGTATGAATGTATATATGTATGTACTCACCAACTAATGGCATGTGTTTATTTATCAAACTCGGTGCACCATTGCAGTATTTGAATATTTCACCGTGAGACCTGATAAAACACCACAAACGTAGCGCACATTTTCAACTTTAGATTTTATTTTGGAACGGAACAGTACCATAGTCGCAGTTCCCTTGACGTAGTTATTAATGTTCGAACTGGTCGGTGAACATTCTTTTATATTTCAGTGTTTTTGACAAAGGTTTTTTCAGCTTGTCTCATCGAGACTTGTCTCATGCGAGAGTTGGAAACCTTAAGAGTTAATAACCATTATAATGTTCACAGACATCACAAGTCAGCTTTAACATGTTCATTAAACATTAACCGGTGATATATCCTACATGCCTTCAAGTAATTTACAGTTTCTGCGTTGTTATTGCTCCTTGTAGACATACAGTTATGTTTGTCTAGTATTTCAACTCATTTCTCTGTCCCATTCAGTCTCTCTCTTTTCCTATAATATATTTCTAAGCAACATATTAATCGCATATAATCATATTTGTGTCATATTTATGTTATGCTGATTTCTAACATTCTCTGGGTACATCCTTATTTTTGTTATTGGAGTGTGTTATACATTTATACCAATAAATAATATAGCTACATTGATTTACCGTTTGTTATGCATTCAACTGTCTGAGTAAGCTTAATGATTGAAATTGATAAGGCAGCTATGGTATATAGACTTGTTATTTGTGTTGCACCAAAGTGTGCATTTCTGTAGTGTCGTATCAGTTGCGCCACATGCCAGTTGTTCCCAAACACTCCCTGAGCTCGACTCTCTTCATGGATAGTCCTTGGGTATTTCTGAGGCTAAACCTACTGATAGCTGATTGGTTGACTTATTTTAATAATATGTAAAATGTCTAGAAACATGGGTTTTTACTCAATGTTTTCTTTACTGCACTTGTTTAAGGGATAACTTCTCATCTGTTTCCGCTACCAAGTTTCAGAACGCACAGAACTGAGCCATATGATTAACCTTTTCGTCTCCAAAGGTGGTAATAATGCGTACCGTAAACATTGTTATCGCTTCTTCAGATTTGATGCAAAATGGAAGTTACTCGATGTTTTGATAGTATTTGGAATTCATATGATGAAGTCATAATTAGCAGTAAATCGGAATATCTTGATAGACGTTTAATTTTACGCCTCGAATCATAGATAGTTTTACCATGTTATAGAATACAGGCCCATGGTCACGTACACTCAAGCGAACAAATATCGTTATTGGCATTGGGTGCACTGACTGTAGTTATATAAGTATACCTGTTTATATCAACGTGATAGGTCCGAAGTGGCTCGATGTTTAGCGTGCCAAAATTTTGCGGGTTCGGATCCTACCTGAGTTAGCAACAATGGTGTGTCCTTGGGCAAGGCACCTTGCTCCATCTGTATCAGCGTACTAACGGCGACATTACCTTTTGGATTTCGCTCATTTACATACTATGCTTTTGGAAACTATTTATGAAGTGAAACATGTATTCCTCGAGACGAATAAACTAAATTCTTGCAAGCTAAGCATAGATTCGTACATTTGTGTAATATTTTACCCTTTCAGTTAAGTAGCTGATAAATTTAAAATTTGAGCCTTTAGAAATGTAATTATGATGTCTACTATTATTCTCTTTACTTTCAGGTATATGCGAGACGATAGGGGTATGCATTGTTGGTAAAAGAGTTTCGATTATCCAGGCAGGAGATTATGTTCGGACGGTATTAGTTGCAACACACGAACTTGGACATAAGTAAGTCTATGTATTTATGTGTTCAATCGGTTAACACTTCCGGTGTCCGATGTTGGATTCTTAATTTTCACATGCGCAACACTCAGTGGCCACACATCCAAGGTGTGTGGTTCCTTCCGAATCTCCGATTTCCTATATTTCAAGCACCTGATCATGGTATAATCTTGGCCGTCTAGAATGCTTACTATACGATAACATTGCATAATCACCTCATATTTCGAATTTCAAACAAATGGTCAGCTGACTTGTTCTCATGGCTAAGTTTGTGTGGGAAATTTTTCTTTTTTCCGTGAGAGAAGATAAATGTTGATGAACAGAAAACTGCAATTAACTGTGAAATGCTGATGAAAATTGGTTGAGAGATGATAACATTTTAAAACTCACAAGTTTATATTGTATATTATATAAGCCACATGAGTGACCCATTTATGATCGTGGGAGACCAAAGAATACAGTCAAAATGCGATTATTGAAACATTCCCTCATTGAACTGAATAGAATGGGGTGACTTTGTCTGTGGAATAACACTTATTATTAATATCTCCTAGACCTCATATAAATCTCATTTAAGTGTTCTAATAGCCAATGCCCTATTGCAAGTGGTGTGAAGTCCTAGAAACGAACGCTTATGTTTGTATTGTGATACCAATAGTATCGGAACAAAAATGAGTATCTTTTGTTATTATTATTATTATTGTTATTATTATTATTATTATTATTATTATTATTATTATTATTATTATTATTATTATTATTATTATTATGTTTCGAGAGATCAGTTGAAATTCTGATTGTCAAAGTGGAGCTCAATATGAATTATTGTAATGCGTTTTGCATGCTTATTTTCAGTCTTGGAGCTGATCACGACGGAGAAGATCGCTCCATAGATTGTAAGGCTGAGGATTTATTTATTATGAGTCCGACTACGCATCAAACTCGCCCAGACAAAGCATATTCCAGGAACCCCTGGCTTTTCTCTAACTGCACCGTTCGATCGTTCCGGAATATACTACTTTTCAAGTACGTAGCAAAATAATATTGCGTTCGTCAGACTTCACTTGATACGGATGACTAGCTTGAACAGAATGCATTCAGCAGGAACACAATTTATTTGCACACAATTTAGGAATACCGGTCAGTTTGGAACCTCACCAATTAAGACACAATTTTAAAATCATGAATGAAAAGATACACAAATAATGTTTGTAACTTTCTGGTACATTATTTCAATCTAATGTTTGTAATTTATATATGTAGCTGTAAATTGTACAGATTATCATTAGTTAGAATTTGCCTACGTGAGAGGGTCTGTTAGGAACGTAGAATTACATAGGATCTACAAATAGATGCTTACGCATGTGTTGACAGTTGCTAATAATAATGTTGTTAATAATATTTAATGACGATTTTGAGTTCATTTTTCATTGGCTGATTGAGTTGGGCGGTTCTAGAACAATTTAATTACGTACATTGGTTGGGCTAGGTCACATTAATAGGCAAGGTTGAGATTAATTGTGTAGAAAGGTCCGTCACCTGGGTTATATTTTGAAATCTAGTCGTAATAAAGAATGTTTATATAAGGAGAGAACAGAGCAATTTGATTCATTCCTATTTTGGAGATAGCCTCATTTCTTGTATTAATGCTGCAAGTCTGCAGACGTGTTATGTTATGCTTAGATATTATTTGAGAGGTAAAGATTTGTTTGCACTGTTCAGTGGACATAGAAAGTGCTCATCATTTGGACAATATTAGTATTCTGGAACTCGTGCGAATTATTCAAAGGAATTTAAGACAACGCGATCTGGACAACGTCTAGGATCTCGGCCGACCAATGCATTTCCGGTTTGGAAATTTATACGGAACATTTCAATCTTTTGGACTTTTATAGAACCTTGTGAAGATTAGTTTGGATTGACTTACTCTCTAATACTGTATGTTTCCCTTACATTTTCGTTTATATCTTTGATAATTATATTGTTTGTAAAGATTTGCAAAACGTGTAGTTTTTTTTTCTGTAACTTAGTTTGTGACCATAGAGTTATAACACTAGGAATGTTGGATTATGCGTATATGTACTGACTGTGTCCAATATATATATATATATATATATATATATATATATATATATATATATATATATATATATGTGTGTGTGTGTGTGTGTGTGTGTGTGTGTGTGTGTGTGTGTGTGTAGTTACGCGGTGCTAGTGACATTCCATCCTTATGGTGCTTTGGTTATCGTTATATAGGAGACGTTCGACAACAGCGTTATTGCCCGTAACATAAAATATGAAATTATTGGAGGAAATAACATAAATCTTATCAGAGATATAGAACAGAGTAACACTAGCCCCGTGTGTTAACACATTAATCATTCACTTTCCTTTAGAAATTTACATAATAAATAATAAATTCAATCAGCCGTTCTCTTAAAACGATAGAACAAATACAATCATCTAATAGCATGACGGATCATCCTCAAATTGCCATCATGTCAGCATCGCTTGTTTCCTTCCAGTCTTCCAAAATTACGATATATATATATATCGTCAAATAGTCCATTTCTGTATTTCAGACAGTGCGTAAAGTATCAAGGAAATGTCTACAACGAGGATGAATGGAAGACGTATATGGCTAAACAACCAGGAGAGGTTTACTCACCTAATGAACAGTGTCATCACAGTAACGGGCAATATTCTGTATATTGTGGGGTATGTACTCTATGTGGGCAGGTTTCCCAGCTCACGCATATTATGCATAAGGCGATAACAATATCAAATTCTCAACTCTTTTAACTCCTATTTCAGTGAAGACCCTTTTTTGAGGTATTTGAGATTCTTGAAAACACAACTCAAATGAACGGCAATGAAAAATATATATATTTTCTTGCCTTAGTTTTATGTTTGACATTGCCAAAGACCCATTTAGAGTCGACACCGCTTTAGGCGCTGGTTGTTGTAACAACGTTGTTACAATTTTACGTTAAGCAGTCCCTGACACCACTGCTGGATCAAGTCCACTTTACAGAACTGTTACTTGGCACATGGTTTGTTTTATGTGTATATGTATCGCATCCGTTTGGATTTAATTTGGTCTATTAAGAAACAAATGACTATCATGTAGAATAATAATACTAATACAATAGACAGTTTAAAGTACTAAAATAGAATAGGACTTAGAACTTGAGTTAATACTATTTTTTGATAGACTATATATGCTTGAATCAAGTCAAAGATACAAAAAGAACATATTCAAATAACACTTTCATTTCTACAGACGATTATGTTTCTACAACGAAAATATTATTGATATCGTGCTAAAACATTGGTGGGTTATGCTTTTTGATCATCAGTTTTATGTTCCATGGCAGATGTTTGTGATTTTGATCGAGGCTTGCAAAGAAACAGGAGAAACATCATCTGGACATGCAAACTTGTGTTCGACTGATATCGAACATCCATCCCATCTCGATATGATTCACATCTATTTATGAAAGAGCAAGTTAGGTTATATCCTGGAAATGACAGAATAAATTATGGCCAGCACGGATGAGATATCCCATTTCGTCTAAGCAAGCATTATATTTTCGATTATGGAGAATACGAATGGGAATAAAGTTTCTGAAACAAGAAAAGTTATATTTCTACATCACTTTCGGTTTCTGGTAAAGACTCTTCTATAGAAAACAAATAATTTACACGAACATAAGAGATAATTAACCATTTATTCAAACATTCAACCTACCACTAAATGACTACTTCTATTCATTTCAAAGATGCGATGAAACAACTTTGCCATTTATTCAAGGTTTGTATTTATTACTCTTCAGTTCAAACTACTAGTACTGACAGGATTTGATGTCACACGCTGCGACATTTTTTAGAAAGTTACAGCTGAGTGCATCACAAAGAAAGTAACTATACGAGGCGATGTTTATTATGCAAGCTTAAAGACATCAAAAAAGAATGAGAACTTCTGTGAGAAAATAATGTTTTAATGATTGCAAGTGTGATTGGGTGTGCAATTTTGATAATTCCAAAGGATGCGCAAGAACAATACGTCTTTTATGCGCGTGAAGGTGACAAAATTCAGAATGTTTGAACATAAGATTAAATTGAACTAAAATCATTCATAACGTTCCTCCATAACAATTTAATGCATGTATGTAATTATTTACTGTTGAAAGCCTTTAGATTGGAAAATGGACCCGAAATCAAATGTAAATCAATTTGCTAAACATACCAAAATGATAATGATACAGTGAAAGTTTTCAAGATGACTTGGAAATTTCTAACGACTATCTAAACGACAACCTCATCGCATCCAAGACAAATTCTCTCCATTGCAAAATGTAAAAGCTCTAGGCCAGCTGTAACAACGTCATTACGCAGACTGAAGGGTAAAACCAAAAAACGTCATCCAGTATTGCAATCTCTATCGCTATCGTCCATGATGCTTGAACTTAAGTAAATTGCACAATGTACTGCTTTACCATCAGCAAACATGGCTGAAATTATGCATCTAGTTTTAGAGAAAACGCATCTCAGGATTTGAGAAGGACTACTTGATGATCACCTCTGTGTTTGGCATACAAGAGGATAACCCTAAGAAAAGACAGATGCAAAAATGTGTTCAGATATTAAAAAAATCAAAAAGGATCTGTCACTCGCAAGCATCACTATGATAATGAGGACCTAATATCACAACGGCAAAAAGAAAGATCAAACTCACTAAACCTATTTAAGGACAATTTTCAAAAAATAGAATTAAGAAACTGAAGTTATGAATTTTACTACAAGCAAACACGCCACAAATACGATGATAAAACTAAACTATTTTTCACTGATACGGATAAACATGAAGGAGACCATCAACATGTATGACACTAATGCAAACAGAAAGGGCTGCAACTATAGCATATCTTAGGGAAATAAGAAATTGTTGGATTTCTCCAGGATGAACTTTCAGACATTCTCATTAGAATGTTTCTATATTTAGGTCGATGTTATATTAATTTAAAGTGGGTTTCGAAGAAAAAGTATCTAAAAGCATTATGAATTGTGTTATTAAACAAAATTTAAACTTGTCATTATCAGTGCCTGTCCAAGCAAGTTGACAGTTACTAATACTGTATAGCTGATACAAACACTATTTGTAAACAAACACAACTGTCAAGGTTTTCCGTCATGTATTGATTACAAGCTCTGTACTTTTGTTGTTATGGTTTTGACGCCATTGATCAGCACATGATAGGCTATACATGTCTCCCAGTATATCTAGAGGAGGAAGAGTCCAAGAAAACCTCGGGAAGATCCACCGACCCACGGAAAGCGAATTGCAAGTTTTAACATGGCCGAGCCAGTGACTGGAACCAACGGGGAAGGAGATGTGCTATCAGTGATCTATAAATGCGACCTCCTTAGACCAATCGTCCCTGCCCCCCCCCCCATTGTATTAGTTAACTACACGAATGCATTCCCTTAGGGATATATATCAAATAACTTTCCCTGATGAGACATAAAGGTGCGCTAATCTATGCCGATAAAAATGAATCATTGTGAAACTAATTAAATTTTAAATTTAATTAAATAGAAAATTTCAACGTACTAAATCACCTATTGTGAAAGATCTATGTCGGAATGGTACCTATCAAATTCCTTTAGTAACGTCACAAAAGAATTTCAAATCGTCATCATTACTAAAGATAATTGCCGATCTTCAAGGTCCGAAACGTATGGAGAGCTTGTAAACCTGCACATTTCTTTACGAACACACTGTAAAAATGAGTATGAAATGTCATTTCCATTCAGATTTGAAGAAAAATAAAATTCGCCATGGAAACAACAATAGAGTTGGCAATGTAGTTTTGCAAGGATATCTTGACGTACTTCAAACAAGAGGAAGAAAACGTAATTAGGAATTAGGAATCTGTATCCGCAGCAAATTACCTTAAAAGTCAGTGAGGGTGGGTTGTAAAAGATTAGGTTTCATTCCACAAGAAATGTAGTAAATTTTTAGATGATGTTGTGCAACACTAATTCAATGATATAAACATAAATGATGGTAAGCCCGATGATAACGAGCAACAAAGGCATTTAAAAACTCGATCTAAAGTCAAGCCTCTCAAACAAATTCAAGGAGCACACTAATTAATGGCAATAATGACGTGTCTTACTATAGAACAATATAGATAAAAGAAAACAAATCATCTGTTTGACTTTTTTGATTTGGTGCAAGCATAGATAATCTTTGTATTCTTACATAATTGCATATTTATTTTATATTTAAAAAAATTCATCATATGAAGGTGCTAACCACTATCCTTTTTATTACTTTAAACAGTCTGTTGGATTAATTCTATACATTTTTAATGCTTTAAAGGGTCTATTGGATGACTCATATCCAGTTGTAATACTTTAAACAGTGCATTGGATCACCCTTATACGTTTTAGTAATTTTAACGGTCTATTGTAGGAACCGTAGTTTTCAGTACTTTTAACCGTCTATTGGATTACCCCTATATTTTGTAGTACTGTTTATGGTCTACTGGATGACCCCTTTCATTGCAAGTACCATAAACGGCCTGGATGATCCATATTATATTTTGCACTTTAAATACTCTGTTATCAAGGTCGTGATCCCTATCCATTTTTAAAACTTTTAACTGTCTATTGGATGACGCATATCATTTTAAGTACCATAAACGTTCTATTGGATGACGCATATCATCGATTAGCACATTAGATGTCTATTGGATGACCCCTATCGTTCTGGTACTTTAAACTGTCTGTTGGAAATAGTATCTTCATCAAGGTCCCGATCCCTATCCATTTTTAGTACTTTTAACGGTCTTTTGGATTTAGCATCTTAACCAGATTGGTGACATCGTTATTCCTTTGGAATATTTACATTTACAGCGATATCTAGTTTATTGTGAAATGTGCTGATACATTCAACTTACGCCATATATATATATATATATATATATATATATATATATATATATATATATATATATATATATATATATATATATATATATATATATATATATATACTATTTAACACGTTTTCAGCAATATAAAAAACTGATATCTGAAAATGTACTTATTTTCATCTGGCAATGCAAGCACGAGGAATGAAGAATTGCTTATGGTCCATTTGACGTTTATATCAAATTTGTTATTTCGTCAAGCTTAACAAAATACGTACGGCTTTGTTGTATAGAAACAGGTCTTGTTGCATCGAAAGAATGTTGTTTTTTATTATCCATTAGACTATATTGATATACATTTCATTGCTCTATTATTGTTATGGGTCTAGTATTCACATACGTTTCATGGGACTATTGTTCATGCACATTTCTTGAGACTGTTATTCATATACATTTAATTAGACTATTGTTCACATGCATTTCTATTGCATGACCCTATGCATAATATTTAACTATGTCACTCCTTGAACCTTCAGTTTTAGCTTTGGGTCACAGAGTGTGTGTATGAACAAATTCATAGATGTTAAGACTGGACAGCCTTAAAAACATACTTTCAAAGAAGTATATATAGCATTTATACCCTGTATGTTTTAGCTGATTTACTCAAGGACTCTCTAATTACTAGTGAGTTCAGATATGATACGACTCTGTACTCGTAATGTCTGCTATATAGTTATTTATCCATGCATCGAATTTCTGAAGCAATCTATAACTGTGTCGTTGATATCGTTACCTTTCTTTTGATATATCAAAACAGTTGTATTTCTTATGCAGTTGTGCTTGTCGTAATCAAAATATACTCTCGAGCATCGAACATTTGGCACACATGCTATTGTTATTATTCAACTTTTGGGTTTCCGAAATGGAAAGTTGAAGATGTTAATGTTATTATTTAGTTATTCGTCTTCCTCATTATGATAATTTTAATGTGAATTCCACATTTAGCTTCGTAGTTACCCTGTTAATTTTTGTCATATTTTGCTGTGAATGGTTTAAATTGACAACGTAATAATTACTAGAGACAATGATGAACAAAGACGATATTCTATTATATACTGCTAGGCGGGATTTTCGATCAATTCTTGAAGGGTCACTTGCAATAAGAATTGCAGCCATTTCTTTCTAATGCAACTATTTCGAGATTATGCAAAGTAACCTATGTTACTTTATCCGTATTTTTGAAGTTCATGCTTTAAACATGTATGCTAGTCAGGATGTAGCTGAATTTTGAATTAATGCACTGGATTTCGTTGAAAATAGAACCAAAGATGCAAATATATAAGGTCTCAATTAATGTAAAGATGCATTCATTGGGACATAACGCTAAATTAAGAGATTCTACGAGACTGGTTAGTTAAATACATTCATGCACCTCTGACTACATATCAAATTACGACATCTTTTTAAGACTGTGCTTAACGAGATTTGTCATTTAATGAGATGTACGATTCCAAAAACGCGCAGATGCCTGCCGAATTATTTCAGCGCAGCTAGAGGAACCCCATGTGGACAAAATATGGTAATTCTGTCTCTGTCTCTGTCTCTGTCTCTCTGTCAGTCTGTCTGTCTGTCTGTCTCTCTCCTTTCTGTTATCATATCGAGCTTGATAGTTTTCTAACAAGGATGTAACATAAGAAATAAGTGAATTAATACCATTAAGTACCTTTTACAATAACTCGCACTTAATTCACTTCAATAACTTAAATAGTCAGTTAAGCAGCGGATTGTACATGTTTGTATGCCAATGAAAACAAATGCGCTTGGTTACTGAAAAAGATGTAAATAAATAAATAAATATATATATATATATATATATATATATATATATATATATATATATATATATATATATATATATATATATATATATATATATATATATACAGTATATATATATATACTTTTTTGGCAGTGGTGCATTGAAGGAAGGTGTGTTTTCAGAACAGGTGAGTGTATCCCTCCGGGTCACATAGTTGTTTGACTGCCAGATTCGCAATGATATTTTGTAGAAGAGGGGTTCTCGACAGCCACTGGGCGTCCTTTGTTAAGGCATCTTGCTCCAATTGCACGATATAACATTTTATGTTGATGTTCTTTGAAATATCTAGCAATTAAAAGAAATATCTATTTGTAATAATTATTTATTATTAATTATTTTTTACATTTAATCATAAGATTTTAACTTTTAATTCGTTTATAATTATGATTCTAACTGGCATCATGCTGATGATAAAGATGACGAAAATGTTATGAAATCAAAATTCACTTAATTCATTAAGAAATGTATGAGATGAAAAATCGCCTTGATCGTTTAATAAATAGCTATTACCAATAATTAAGTATTAAGCAGTCTATGTATTTTGCAGGTTCAGACAGTAACGCGCTGCTCGAATTCATTCATTAAATTGGGAAAGTTGTAGGACGTTAGAGCTGGATGATATATAACTATCGTCCTTGACAACTCGTATCGAGACACATTTATTTATTTAACTGATTTATGCCTGTATGCTAGTTTGCAATAGCGACGCGCATTTCAATGTCATTTTTTGCAATCAAGGCTGTGTTATTAAAGCAATGCAAGGAAAATTATATATATTTGTTTTGTTCTTTATATGACTCCGTTTGACACCATAGTAACAAACTATCATATATATTAGTTTGATTGATGGTGTTGTGCGGTACCAACTTTATCAGACTTTTTTCTTCGTTTTGAACCACTGTTATAACGACGCAAACGAAAAATGAGGCATACGTGATGCAAATATATTGGTTCATTTAACATGATTACCGTAATGCAATATTTTCTTTTATATTTGCTTATTGTATTTCAAACCTCGCTTGAGAAAGCAAGAATGAACCTGTTTTCAGATTGGAAAGGATAGGGCGAAAGTGTTAAAGTATTAGTATTGCTTTTGAAGGAACCAAATATTTGAAGGTTCCATGAAAATCATATTTAATGTTTCATGTCATTCATTCCTTCAGATAGATAACTTTTGTCCTTGACAACTCGTATCAAGACACATTTATTTATTTAACTGATTTATGCCTGTATGCTAGTTTGCAATAGCGACGCGCATTTCGATGTCATTTTTTGCAATCAAGGCTGTGTTATTAAAGCAATGCAAGGAAAATTATATATATTTGTTTTGTTCTTTATATGACTCCGTTTGACACCATAGTAACAAACTATCATATATATTAGTTTGATTGATGGTGTTGTGCGGTACCAACTTTATCAGACTTTTTTCTTCGTTTTGAACCACTGTTATAACGACGCAAACGAAAAATGAGGCATACGTGATGCAAATATATTGGTTCATTTAACATGATTACCGTAATGCAATATTTTCTTTTATATTTGCTTATTGTATTTCAAACCTCGCTTGAGAAAGCAAGAATGAACCTGTTTTCAGATTGGAAAGGATAGGGCGAAAGTGTTAAAGTATTAGTATTGCTTTTGAAGGAACCAAATATTTGAAGGTTCCATGAAAATCATATTTAATGTTTCATGTCATTCATTCCTTCAGATAGATAACTTTTGTCCTTGACAACTCGTATCAAGACACATTTATTTATTTAACTGATTTATGCCTGTATGCTAGTTTGCAATAGCGACGCGCATTTCAATGTCATTTTTTTGCAATCAAGGCTGTATTATTAAAGAAATGCAAGGAAAATTATATATATATATATATATATATATATATATATATATA
>JAECUM010094581.1:0-11930 GCA_016617855.1 Megalonaias nervosa | reverse complement strand
GACACAGTTTGAATTATATACCTATAGCATTAATGATATATAACTAATGGATTTGCCAGACTATATAGTTTAGAAACACTAATTAAATGATGCCGCATAATACAAGCTGGTGGGTGGGATTTGAAATTAGTCTACGCCTGTTACGAGCTTGATTTGCTTTTGGTTTTCAAAACTTTTCAACGCCTATACAGCCATTAATAGTGTCCTCAGCAGTAGATAGGTTGTGGTCTACTTAAATCTTTATTCATATAAACAAAAACAGTGATTGATGAATTCTACAAAATTATCCTCTTTACTATTCAGTCTATGCAAATATAACATAGTCTAGATGTACACAGGAAGGAAGAAACGTATAATTTAGATTATAGCGAGACACTGTTGCCATGTATGCCGATAGTCATTGCCGAGGCATTGTTAGCCTGTATGCCGATAGTCGTTGTCGAGGGATTGTTACCATGTATGCTGATAGTCATTGTCGAGGCATTGTTAGCATGTATGTCGATAGTCAATGTTGAGGCATTGTTAGCCAGTATGCCGATAGTCATTGTCGAGGCATTGTTAGCATGTATGTCGATAGTCATTGTCGAGGCATTGTTAGCATGTATGCCGATAATGGATACTTTGAATCTTGGCAATCTCATGGAACATAAGGAGAACTTAGGAAGCTGTCTTATTTTAGATCTAAATCGTTGTCAATCCAACACGATTAACACGCACGACCCAAAACAGTATCATTAATGGGAAAGAAAACATGACATTTTCTTATCGTTTACATTAGCTATTTTAGCGTAATGAATCAACAATGGACATAATTTTAAATTTTGGTTATTACAACTGATACAACAGACATCAGGTTGGATTACATGTTTGGAGCTAAATGAAATTTTGATCTTTCAAAAAGTTCAGCGTCAAGGCCAATTTATTTAGATTTTTCTTACGATACGCCACAGCTCTTCTAGCATTTTATTCTATTCTCTTTCTTTCTGTCAATTGCAAAACACCCTCCCCCAATGAGCGCAAACTTCACAAGTACATAGTTTTTATCCAAAATGTATAACTATTAGCTTATTTATAGCAGCACTACAAGCAAATATCTCGCGAATTTCACATTTGAATTGTTTTAATATGGAATGTAGCTTTAGTAGCTATCAAAAATTATTACATTGCAAACATAGCAAATGAATATTTTAACATTTTATTCCATTGTTTTAAAACATGAGACTTATTGTCTACCTTATTATGAACTATTATAATTATAATGTTCTAATATTTCGACATGAAATTCATAAATTCATAAATTTTCAATAAATGTCAGTGTTAGTCACTTACTTTGTATTGATATTGAGGCAGATTGTAGTATTCACACACACTACCGTTTGTTTGTAAAACCCCACCCCTACCCGCACTGATTTTAAAAACAAAAAAGCAATCAAGAGTATAAACACTGGATAAAACTTTTATTCGACAATTTATGATTTCTAACATTACAAAAATTACAAAAATGGTGCTAACAGCTGCCTCGCTTGGCGCTCAGCATTAAGAGGTCAGTGTTAGGACTGGTCGGCCTGGTGTCCGGATAATGTGACTGGGTGGGACATCATGCTACATGTCTGCGGCATGATGCCCCAGTGCTAGACATCACTATAAACTGCCACACTGCAGACATCGTAGCGATATGACTGAAAAATTGTTAAAGCTACGTTAAAAATCATAATCACATCACATCACATGATTTCTAACCTTATTGTCGCCATGGGGTCCCTAACACTGTCAACTTATTGGCGTTTCAAACCAAAAGGAAGCTCAAGGTGTAAACAAACAGACAGTTTTCTGGTTTCTTTTACAGTCCATTTTAGGAAAAACTGTGTCGTCTGCGTTCAATATTTGCAATGTTTAGTCTTAATTTTTCTTTACCAAAATGAACAAATAAAACGGAATGAACTCCTGTATACATGTGTTCAAAATGCTGTAACTTTAAATTTACGGAATTAGAGAGATTATTAAAGACGGTGAACTACATCACATCTGTTGATTGGAAGCAGACACGCCCTTGCAAATATGGCGACCGTGTTACTGAAGAAACTGGCGTTTGATTAGAAACGCCAACAGCTTAAAGTGTTTGAGTCCCGTGCGACAATCAGGTTAGAGGTTATAAATTGATGAATGAAATGACCAAGTTTTGTGCATTTTTTATATCACTGATACCTTGTGTTGTAAACTGATACGGTGGTGGTGGGGAGATTATAAACAAACAGGAGGGTGTGTGAATATAATAGTGCTAATGGTGTGGGGATCTTCTGATTAAAATAACAGTTGGCTGTATTCACATAAACTAGCTATTTTCCTGTATTTGTATCACTACCAAATCCATTTTAGAAAACAAGCAAAACTAACAACGTGCTTACTGGTGTAAAATTGTGGCTTTATTGACACAAAAAGCCCATGATTGCTGCTAGTACATATTACGTTTACCTTCCTTTGTTTCCCATCATTACGTTCGACTATTTGCATATTTGGAAATCCCAGAATATGCAGAAATAATTAAGATATCATAAAATTCTGTCAGAATAGATCGGCGTGAAAGTCATTAATATGTAATAGATGTTATTCACAAGGTGTTAAATGACTAATTCAATTGTGTGAAATAGAATGCGTAGATTTCAGCCAATTCGAAACTGATGATAAATACAGACACTGCATCTTTAATGCCCTTTATCGCTAGATAATAACTGCTAACTTCAAAGATATGTGACCTGCAATTAGTTATTTGTACACTTTAGGTAACAATTTACTGTTTAAAGCTTAATTACCTAATTAATTACTGAGGTAATATGTTCCTATATATCTCAAAATTTAAGTTTAGTTCCTAAGCCTTTGTATAAAAAAAAAATGTAGAAATAAAAAAGTGTTGTTTCTTAATAAAGAAAATAATTGTTGGCCTCGTTGCTTTTTAAAAGAGTATGTATTTGGTAGCAATATTCCATTCTGATTGTGTCAAGGGTTTTATTGTTGCTTTTCTGGGGAAAAAATGAAAACTTACTGTAATCGTACCCATATACCATCCTGTTAGTAGCCTAGGTTTTATTTTAAAACGGACGGATGGGCAACTTTTCTTCTGAGCCAGAGGACCTAGGTTTCTTTTTGTTTAAACTGAAAATGAGTGGAGGGTCACACGTTCATGGGTAAGTTGTTTTCTTTTAAAAAAAAAAAAAAGTGGTTGAGGATCGCGTGTTAGCGGTCAGGTATTAGTTTGTGATGTTGTTGTGATTTTGATTTTTAACGTAGCTTTAACAGTTTTTCAGTCATATCGCTACGATGTCTGCAGTGTGGCAGTTTATAGTGATGCCTAGCACTGGGGCATCATGCCGCAGACATGGAGCATGATGTCCCACCCAGTCATATTATCCTGGCACCTGGCCAACCAGTCCTAATACTAACCTCTTAATACTGAGCGCCAAGCGAGGCAACTGTTAGTACATTTTTATAAGTCTTTGGTATGACTCGGCCGGCGATCGAACCCACGACCTCCCGCATCCGAGGCGGACGCTCTAACCACTAGGCCACCGGAGCGGTCCTAGTATTAGTATTAGTTTAACAATGTTGAAAATTGTTTTATACCAATTTGAAGTGGCAAAAAGCATTATAGAGGATAACCGTATGCACAAAGTTTTCATTACCGAATAAGTAATATATTCCAGTATCGGCTTTTAATAATTATAAAGTGTTCGAAGTCTGCAGTTTACTAAGCGATAAAACATCAACTTGAATGTTATCTATAGATGTTCAGACAGAATGTTCAACTGCATGCATGATAATCTCTATATGAAGTTTAAAGACGGTTAGTAAAAGAAAATAAGTACTATATCAACTGTTGCAATAATCTATCGAAGATATGTGACCCGCAGTTAAAATATATATTAATACATGTAATCTTACATAAGTGTAGAAAAATGAGGACATTTGAAAACAGTACAAGGTTTTGCATTTATTACTGTGCAAGTAGATTTTGAAAGTAATTTCTCAGGTGAGACGATTTCAATCATCTAATTACAAGGAAAGTAATTGTCTTTTATGTTCTGTATTTCCCGTGGTTCTTATCTCGAAATTAATGGCCCTAGCTCTGATTTGACGAGTTTATTTATCACTCATGTAAAATAGGCAGTTCATATTTTGTTCTAGCACAAGATTAAATTCCGCACTAGGTTTCAAATTTGGAGATTCTGATTCTTTCCTTTTGTCATCTTCTTACGTGGATTGTTTAGGAATGCATCAAAGACAACCGAAAGTAATTCACACGAGAGAGAGAGAGAGAGAGAGAGAGAGAGAGAGAGAGAGAGAGAGAGAGAGAGAGAGAGAGAACAAGTAGTAGGTATAGATGGATTGTAAGTATAAAAAAAGGAGATATCTCTTGAAAATTCACAGAGGTGAGGTACACAAGAAGCATGGAGGAAACGGCCGATTTAATAAGTAATTGTTCCGTGGTACATGGATGATATTTGACAAATTGTTACAAATGAGAGGTAGTAATCTCTTTTCGAAAACGACACTTGCGGATTTAAGCATAATATTCAAGTTTGATTAATTCATTCACAAATAGGCTATCTCTCTCGAAATATTGACATTCTTTAATGAAAAAAATTAATTTCTTTTTAACCTAGATATTGATAAAACAACATGTGCTTTCCTGAGAATTTGTTGTCCGAAACAGCATTAAATGTACAACTTAAGCCTTTTATTAGTGACTGACAGATTCGAATTGCTAGCTAGCTAGGTAGATAGACAACTTGGTGCCTTCATTAATATCTTCATTGCTATAGGAGACAACCAGCTGCCTAAATTCCCATAGACCGTAATACTAATGTGTGACCAATTAACTATACTTTTCTTGTAAGACCGACACATTACGCCTTCATAAGAACGAGCTATCCAAGAACATTTGAAACGAATACAATTTTATACTGCGCACCTCGTTTGGGGGAATTCCTCCCTTCCATGTGCCCAATGTAGAAGTCCGGTCCGGTGAGCTCTTCCCGTTTACATCCGTATTCGAATCGTTGTCTTTTGGCTTCGGTCGGTAATGTCTAACAAAGTTTGCATTTGGATAATTACCTTCTCTATGTATGTATCGTTACAGAAAACAGTCTAAGAAATGATTATATTCATATTCACAGTGTCATGAAAAGATGATATATCTCATTTACTTTCAATCCCAAAATAGATACAACCTTAGCAATCGAATGGTGATGAAAATTAATTCAGCAGACGCACACAAATTCTTTATAAATTATGTACTCTGTCATCTTAACAATACATCCTCTGTAAACACTATTTATCATTATGTCGTTAAATTTTGAAAAAGCGAAATGAAACGGTGCCTATACATTAATAGTGGCACCCCAGTACTTGACAGATCAGATTCATGGAAGGAACATATGAACCGTTACGCATTTATCTGTATAGTCAATGATCTCTACTGTTAGCTTAAAGGCAAGGAAAAAGATCTCTGTAGGTGGCTATAATTAAGGCACCACACCGTCTCGAAATGACCGTCATCATCGGACATTGCGGAGTCAAACACAACTGCGAGACAGTTTTGGTTTCTTGTGCTAAACAACGTATAGGAAAAAGGTATATCTTGAAAATGACAGGACACCTAATGGCTTCATGAAGATTGTTTTTAAATTCAGGGTGTTACCTTAATAAGTCAAATTATTGCTTCCATTTCCGTTCTTCCTCCTCTATTAAACCATTATTCAACTTATTCTTATTCCTTTCCACGTCCGTAATTTTATCTTTTTTTTGCGTCACAATGTATTGTGCATGCAATTACCCATAAAGACTGGGAAGACACAACAGATAAAGAAATTGTGTTTCCGAGATAATATGATAATAAATGGAAGAAAAATTTAATTATTAAACACCCAAGCGCCTACATGAACGGATGTTTTTGACGTCAAGGTGTATATGAACAGAGATTTTTGACGTCCAGATGTATACGAACGGACATTCCTGAGGTATAATACGTCCAATTGTATACAAACGGAGATTCTTGACGTCCGGATGTATGTGAACATAGATTGTTGGCGTCCAGGTGTACACGAACGAAGGTTCTTGATGGCCATAGCCAGCTGTTGATTGGAAAGTCAGTCTTCTAGTTCGTCGTTAACAAATCTACATGTACGTAAAAAAAATGCAAAGTAGTTTTAAAATGGCTTTGACAGGCAAATATATCTATAGGTTTTACCCTCGTTCCTTCATTTTATATTTATTTTGACAAGTCTTCTATGTCGAAATTGAGAGAAAATAGCAAATCGTTAAGATAAATAACAGTGTTCTTGCTTGTGTTCAAAATTTACAAACAACAATGTATATTGCATCTAAATTTTTTTAACTGATTCATTTTGAATAACCCTGGAGACTTATTCCAAATCTATGCTTGCAAGTCGAGGTAAAATTATATTTTCTAATTAATCTAATTTTATAGAGCCTAAACTAGAGAAAATTACTGCCTTCTTGAATGAATGGGAACCCTATAATGTTAGTTTTACTATCTCCCAAATCGCACTACTTTAAACTATTCAGATTATAAAAAATGTATACACGAATAAATAGACGCGTCTCGATAGAATTCACCTACAATTCTCCAAATGTCAGCGTTGTCAATCTTTGATTCACTGAAAGTTGTAAATAACTGTTGTATCATTTCCGGAAAATTTACTGAGTCATTGAAGTTAGTCAATGTATTCGCGGTTCATATGGGGGTCGGAGGTGGGTGGTAAATCACACATGCTAACAGATGCCTTCGCGGAATTTGTTAGAGCGCTTGTGTGAATGCACGTGAGCGTGTGAAATTGATTTTATTATAAAATAACATGCAGATGTGTAGAGGACAACTTGGCTAATCGGTCTTTTATAATTAAATTTATTATTATTATTCTGATTATTATTATTAAATAGCTAACATCTATGGAGTTATTTCACCTAGAGGAACACTAACGTTTATTAACAATACTGGGATTTGTATAAAGCAGCAAAGCCGAATATTCCCTGAATTCAGAAACAGTATTTTCTAAAAAAAGAAAATAGTCCTGTGTGTGTGTGTGTGTGTGTGTGTGTGTGTGTGTGTGTGGTCGTCTTTCTATATAATGAAAGCGCAATATATTTGGAAATGCAACGAAAGCAAATGTCTCCTTATAAATTCCATTAGAAATGAAGGCTAACGTGTACAGTTTGAGAGGATAATAAACAAAAGACCAGCTATTATATTGGTTGTAACGATGGAACCTTACCGTTGTCATATCAACGGCAGTATGTGGGTACTTGTATAGTGGCATAAGAACATAGGAAAATAACTATAGGCACAGCCATTGTCAGACACTTCATAACAGCCTGGAAAACAGTTACAGAGATGGCACCAATGGTAGTTGGGGCACAAGTCATGAGACCGACACTACCAATGGTAGTTGGGGCACAAGTCATGAGACCGACACTCATACGTTTTTACATCAGAGGTCAACTAATATAAAGCTGATATTTTCCCTTCCAAAAGTGCATCATTACATGGTTTAAACAAATTTTATTGCCATATTTACAACACATGGAATCGGGTTACGAGTTCTCACATCTTAGCAAAAGCCGTTCACCAAATAAATAATCAGACAGATGAAAAGTGGCAAGGACTAACAGTACGTATGCGTGGATTAGAAACTACAAATTAATACAAATTAATAATAAAATTTTTTATCATGCCAGAACAATAAAAACAAAATAAGTGTAAAACCACTCATTTATATAAGATAAAGAAAGAGGGAAAAATAGGGCGGGGAGGGGGGTGGAATAAAGGGATTCCGTGGCCGGTACTGAAGGGAGATCATGCCAGTAGAAAGTTTGGCTCGGAAGATTATTGAAATCTTGTATCGTCTTTAATACAAGTCTAGACGATTTCAAAGATGCGGGTGTTTAGTTGATAGTTCAGCTGATCCAAATAGTAATACATTAGTACTAACAGGGGTGATTAACTGGTTTACATAATGCAACAATCTCAGTTTTTGGTACTGTAAATATTTTACGATTAAAAATATAATGGTAGGCAGTCTCATTGTCCGCTCTACATGTGCACAATGGGATATAAGTAAGAAAATTTGAAAATAAATCATTGTTTAAATAACTGCAGTTGTTTATTATCCTAGTATGAATAATTGATGATTACCTATTACCAGCGGGACATGACTGGGTGCAGGTGTAATATTACGTTTAAATGTTAGATAATCTGTATCATTTTACTGGATCCGTTAGATTGTTCCAAACCATTATTGTGGATGCTATTTATGAATTTCTGGAGATTTATGGCCGAGCATGGATTTGTTGAAAATTATTTCTATTTCGCAACTTATATCAAACTCTTAGTCCAACTAACGGAAGTACTAGATTTTGGAGGTAAGAGGGATAATAGCCATATACAATTTTGTAAAAGGTATATAATTTATGAATATTATCTCTATTCGATAATGAGAACCAAAATATGTCTCTGTAAATATTGTTAGTAGTCTTTAGAAGTCAGAGGCAGATATTCAATATTTTCTCAGCATAATCCTGTGGAGGGGATATACAAAAGAGATCATTTTTTTATGTTTATCTACCTAGATTGCATTTAATGGACCTCAGAACAATTATCATTTTGGAGGCATATAAGCAGATACTATCAACACCTTCAAAACGCTACGTGTGACTCTTAGACCAAGGTGGCATTCAAAAAGCTTCTTTACAAATAGTTGAAAACGTTTGTTCTTATAACGAGTAATTGAATAAGATGCATAGAGGTTTGGCAATGGCTGAGAAAGCACCTTTTAACATTCGATGACCGATCTTAACAAGTCCACAAGCTGTTTGACGGGGTATAGTTTTTGTTATATCTAGAATACATTGTTCTGTAATAGTTATTTCTTAAGCCAATAACACACACACACACACACACACACACACACACACACACACACACACACCTATGGGAAAACACATCTGGCTGCGAAAGTGATGAGAGCAAAATGTAAATTGACTAATCATATTTTGGCTTTAGTACATTTTGTAGCAAAAGAAACACCATCACACGCAATCCTGGTTTCATATTTCTTTATATAGAAGACTCATTTGTATATAAACGAAGAAGCTTTTTCTACCAGTGAACTATTGTAAGTTCCATTGTATGACACAAAGTTATTTTTCACTAAAAGCATCAAGTTGATAGAAAATGCATTACCTTGAATTTTTATAGTCAATATTCTTACATTACACAAACTAAAGCGCCTAATACATTAACACTGCTAGATATCTTCCTACATCACACTAATTCGGTTTCCTCTGAGTCCATAACAACAATTTCGTGAGAAACCTTTTAATATCGAGAAACTGACTAGTATCATATTATTTTAATACATGATTCAAAATACACATTGAATGTTCACATGGCAGAACAACATTCAACATTATCGTTATTTAGTGCACTCAGAATCTCAGGCCAAAAAGTACTTATAGTGTTTCTTTCAACATGCATTTTTTGACAGGAGTAATTATCAGAGTAAAATTGCACCTTAATGCGCCTATAAATTACAATCCTCTGTTAAAATGCTCGGTCTAAATAAAGTTAACATCCTTCAACAAAGCATAAATAATAAAAAAAATTTCCGATGCCTTTGATTGGATGACATTGAAATGCTTATTAGAGATGTGCAGATATTATGTTGGCAAAAGACGGGAAATCTCATGTATGATGTTGCATATAAAAAGAGATTGCAGCAAACCACAAAATCCCTTTCGGCTTCAAACGTTTCAGATTCATATGTTCGTTAAAGAAATGCTAGTCAGGTTTGGAAATATGGGACGCAAAGGTAGTTTACAGAGCTATACGATGACCGGTATTGAACTCTCCGTGAAAGCCTATATTTTCTCGTTGTATGAATGTACCTGGCTTATAATACATACATATACTTAACCACAGAATATAACGAAATCTAAGGATCATCAAAGTTTGTTGGTTTTACCACGTGTTCGTTGAAAGTGTTGCAGACCAATTTATGCATACTGGTATGTTTGATTTCGTAATATTAAAAAGAAGAAACAGGTTTAAGTACAATTTTGTATGCAGAAACAAATACCATTTTCATGGACAAACCAGAAGAAAAAAGAATTAGAAAACTCATCAGATATATATTGCAAAATCATTTCGTTATCACATATAAATTTTCTAATCGGACGTAATGAGCAACATTCGTTTCTTGAATCTCCGACATATCCGGAATATATTTCCACGGAGATAAGTTCTCAAACATTTTCAAGAACTTTGTGGATCACATGATCGAATAGGGTCACAATCCTCATATTTTCAGTATACACAAAAACACAACATGGCCACTGATTTAAGAAGTGAAACGGTTTTCGCTATAACCATGGGTGTTTTAAAGGTTGTCTTAAATCTGTACAGAGGTAGTTTTAAGTCATTAATTACCTAAACTACATATCAAACTTAAACGGATATTTTGGAACAGAGTAATAGAAGTTTGTTTTGAAATTTCCTTAAAACATTTCCATTCTGCCGACTTTTAAAAATCTTTATTAAATTGTGTGATGTTCGTGCCAAACACAAAAATCAATTTAAAAAGATACACGCCAAAAAGAAAGTAAGTTAATAAATATTTTTCCGTTTAAAATTTGCTTTCTTTTGGAATTCTTTCTATTGATAGAAGAAGGTTGTTCTATTTTAAACGGAGTCTCAAATGTATGCTATGTAAAAAACAGAATTGCTTGAACTTTAAACGGTCTAACTTTCATTATAAAGACATTTGTGCATACGCGCAGGCTTCAGATTTTAAATGAAACTAAACGATGGAAACGGATTTAATGTATACATTTTAACTGTGTTATACATGTTTATTCGATACAAGGGATCGAAACGAACACTGATGAAACACTCGCCAACTACACCAACTAGCTATCGAAAAGGTAGTCTATCTTGTAACTTTTGAGTGAAATAAAATGAGAGGAGGCTAAGGCATGAACATGTATGCTAATTATAATTTAAATTCATTGAGACTTTGGATTAAAACTGACATCTTAGTATGATATCAAATCTCAAAATTATTTCCAACTGTTTATAAGAATTTCAGTTGCGCCGGGTGAGTGATGATAATCAAACGGAGATAAGACAGGCCATCTTTTCAACTATCCGTGGCGTAAACATTGTTTAATGTAGCGTTATACATTCTAATAAGGCTTATATACGCATTAATGAATTCATATTCCCGTTCTTCAATAATAACAAGTTAAAAAGATACTTCGTATCAACCAAATTAAATAATTTATGTTACCTATACTACTATTTATCAGCAGTTGATTTTAGGAGTACAAACGATACCAATTCACTGTTACCTTTTACAGATAGTTTACACGTCTACATGGTTTTAAAAGCTGTAGATAGTTTGATCCATTTGTTGTCCACGATATTATTTTCGAATTGCCACAGGGTCCTACGTTATTAAACCCCATGTTGTGAGAATAAATATTAATGTTTCATGACTAGTGGTTTTAGTATGAAGCCTTCTGAACTCACAACATCTTCTTCCGTCCATGTAATCCGATGGAATACAATTTATGGTATTCAATACCAGACGGTTTATGTATTCCTAGATATACATCTATTTAACCTTATATCTCAAACAAGTTAATATAATGGCTATAGTCAATTTTGCAATTATGCTATTGAAAAAAAAGTATTGAGATAATGTTTTCTTATGGTTAATTGAGTACTTTAAATTAAACAATAACCTATTAAACACTGACGGAAATTGGGCAAATTACTAATTCATTGGTATGTTTGTTTTTACTTACGCTGTTTAATAGACAAATGCTGGAATGCCAAACAACATTATATATATATA
>JAECUM010094580.1:0-48286 GCA_016617855.1 Megalonaias nervosa | reverse complement strand
TTGGGACAAGTAATAAGACCACTTCCTAAACCACTTCCAGTTGCTCCGGGTGCGTCTTGAAATTCTTTTTCTTCCTTTTCATTTGGTTTCGGTGGTGTTGTTTTCTTTGGTGTAGGAGATAGAACTGGTATTCGTGATTTTGGTGATCCTGGATAATCATGAAATGATTTTGGTGCTTGTTGTCGTTGTTCTTGTTGTGATGGTTGTGGTGGTGTTTTTTGTTGTAGTTTTATTATTTGTTGTTTTATTATTTGTTGTTGTTGTTCTGGCAATAATTGCATGAAGCTAATATAATTATCTATTGCATAAATATACTCGATATATTTTGGATTACTATTTCTAGCCTGATCAGTTTTATGGTGTATACGAAATATCCATTTGTACCAATTATCACGACCTATATTTTTATCAGCATATTCAGGTTTTAAAAACTGTCTTCGATCATTATAGCTTCTCACAGCAATCTTAGCTAACTCTCCTGAATTTTCAATTTTTTCAATATAATCAATAGCACCTTCGATAAATTTGTCACTCAACGCAACTCTCTCCCTCGCTTCTTGTTCTTCTGGTTCTCCTGGTTCTTGTGTACGACCCTTTATATCACCTATTTCACCACGAACTTGTTCAATACCTTCAAGAATTTCCGGAACTGGCATCGCGGCAGCTATTTCGGCTGGAAGTTCACGTAAAATTTCTTTTGTCTTTTTGTTCTTCTTGCTATTTTTTCAGTTCCTTCAGCTATTTTTCCAGTTACTTCAGCGGTTTTCTCCAACACAGGTTGAATACCTTTAGTGGTCTCAGTGATAGGTTTAAATAATTTTTTTGTATCCTCTTCAAATTCAACTTGAGATTCCTGACTCGATTGTAGTTGTTGCTTAACAGAATCACGAACGGGTAGATATTTTTCAATTGCCTCTAGTCGCTCTCGAGCTAATTTAGCTGAGTGTGGTTCTCCAATACTCATTATTGATAATATCTATATGGCTGTTTAATTTATAGCAGCAGAGAGGGTGAATGACATACGTATGTGACCAGATTGTGAAAAAATCTGGTCAATTAAAGAAGTTTTCATTATTAAGGCAAAAACTTTTTTTTTTTCAGGGAACCCTTAATTTTCAAAAATAAGGTCTCTACAAAGTTGTAGGGTTCACCCTCTCTGCTGCTAGGTCAGAAACGTATGGAACAATGCTATGTTGTGGAATTCGCGAGAAGCGCCGTATGGTCAAAGTTGTTTTCTAACTTGACTCATATTTGTGAACATACGGAAAAAAGAAGTGCAGCTTTTTCTATCTAGCCGATGCCTAAAATTACTACAAGTATATAGACAAATAAAAAATAAAAAAATTTGCAATCCTGTCAATGGACTGTTGAAATGAAGCTATATAAAGTGAGCGGTAACATTACAAAAATCGCTCCTTCTAAAAATAGATGCACTCACATCTGTGTTGATTTGGTTCATATACCGACTATAAAGGAGCAATGTCTGTAATTTTATTCATTTTAGTGTTATGTATGAGTAGTTACAGTAATGTTTTATTCGCAGCAAAGAAATTAGGGCGAACAGTATGATCTGAACACATGTGTGCATTTGCCCTCATGTACATGGTACAGGGGTTGTTTCAAAAGGTTTTAGAAATCTTTCAAAGTGCCATTATTGTGAACTTTATTAAAGTATTTTTTAAAAATTGATTAAGGGTAGTTGATTAAGCATTTTTTACTAACTTGCATTTATAATAATGTAATCTGGTTACTCAGTTAAAATTTTTTCCAATGTTGTTTCTATTATTCTCGTTTCAAGTCATATGGCCAAAATAACTCAGAAAATTTTCTACTTGAAAATAAAGTATTGCTTAAATCCAATGCTAAATGCAAATATGAATACTGGGAAATAGAGGGCATAATTCAAATAAGAGAACACACACACACACACATTGCATTTCTTGTTTCACATCCACTTCTCCCTGTTGAGCTCTCACTTCTCCCTCTTCTGTCCAAAAGGAGAAGTCACTTCTCCCTAAAATTCAAGTCTAGCTTGACCCCTGAGTATGCCCAGTATGTAAATGACATTCACAGTATACCCAGTATGTATGGTACATTACCAGTGTACTGAATATGTATGGTACATTACCAATATGCCCAGTATGTATGGTACATTACCAGTATGCTGAATATGTAAGGTACATTACCAGTATGCCCAGTATATAAGGTACATCACTAATAGGCCCAGTATGTAAGGTACATTACCAGTAATTCAAATATTTTAGGGATATTACCAGTATTCCCCTTATGTTAGATACATTAGCAGGATTCCCAGTTTATAGGGTACATCACCAGGATTCCAGGTATTTTAGGTACGTTATCAGTATGCCCAATATGGAAAATATATTACTGGTAGAGTTGGGTACGATGAAAAAATTTGTTTTTTTGTATACAGCAGTATTTCTGAACATACAGCAATACATACTGTGGTATACTGCATTTATATTTGTTATGAAGAATGGGGCATAGACATGGAATTTATTTAATTTCCAGCTTTCAAATAGCTGGAAAAAATATCTTGTTCTATCCATCTTATTATTTCAAAAAATAATTATCTTGAGATTCAAGAAAAATAAAATATCCTGGCTTGAAAGAAACTTGCAGCTATGTGTATATTAATTGTTGTAGAAATTGTTATCTAAAGACTTTAATGAAAGTGGGATCATTAAGCTTTCACAATGGCCGACACCCTGTAAAAGACATTGTACTGAGATTAGATGGCTTGGTGATAAAAACAGGAAGTGTTGCCAGTGAAGTATACAATTTACTAGCTACACTATTGATACAGGGAACATTTGAGTGGAATGCCAACACAGAGGCAACATATTTATAAGAGAGCTCTAGTAAACATAAAACATGCTGACTTGACAAATGAGAAAATATTTAGTGGACTTGAGAAATTACATAAAATTAAAACAGAAAACAACTGATCTCTCAAAAATCTTAGGATGATTCTTGGTCGTGCAAAAGAATAGATGTACTTAATAATATACACTAGTAAATAACTAACAAAATTTATGTTTTTTTCTTAATTTATTAATCAGAAATTTTTCCAAAAGTTAGATTTGGGCCCAGTATCTTTCATAACTTCCTGTTCGGCCACCATGTGGCATATATAACACATATCAGACTTGTGCGTTAAGGTTCACAAATATAAGTATATTTGTAATATTCAAATTAATCTGTGATAACTGCAACTATTTTGTTAAGTAAAACAGTAATGTTTGGAATTAATTTGTCAGGAAAACTGAAAAGATGCTTAAAATATCATTAAATTCGTATCAAACTTACTCTCAAATTTCCATGCATTCCTTATGGAAACTAATGAAGTACCAATACAGTGAAAAAGTACTGTGGTACATACCACTAGAAAACAATACCATGTGCCTCTAATTCCCAGTGTTGCCAATATGTAAGGTACATTACCAGTGTTGCCAATATGTAAGGTATATTACCATTGTTGCAATATGTAAGGTACATTATGAGTATTTCAAACATGTAGGGTACATTACTAGTGTTTCCAATATGTAAGGTACATTACCAGTGTTGCCAATATGTAAGGTACATTATGAGTATTTCAAATATGTAGGGTACATTACTAGTATTTCAAATATGTAGGGTACATTACCAGTGTTTCCAATATGTAAGGTACATTACCAGTGTTTCCAATATGTAAGGTACATTATGAGTATTGCAAATATATATAAGGTACATTACCAGGATTCTCAGTATGTAAAAAGTACATTACCACTATTCACAGTACGTAAGGTAAATTACAGCTGTGCTTCGTTGTACAAATGGACATATTTAACATAACAATGTTTTATTTCAAGTATTCTGCATTATGTAAATGAAGAATTTTATATTTGTTTTTATATTTCAGGAATATGGGACATTCTCTTAGCAAACAGATATACCAGCTGTATTGTACACCCACTGGTCTGCATTGACATGGAATTATTGTAATGTACACATACTGGTCTGCATTGACATGGAATTATTGTATTGTACACATACTGGTCTGTATTGACTTATATCCACTGGTCTGCATTGACATGGAATTATTGTCTTGTATACCCACTCATCTGCATTGACATGGAGTTATTGTAATGTACACATACTGGTCTGTATTGACATGGAATTATTGTAATGTACACATACTGGTCTGCATTGACATGGAATTATTGTAATGTACACATACTGGTCTGTATTGACATGGAATTATTGTAATGTACACATACTGGTCTGCATTGACATGGAATTATTGTAATGTACACATACTGGTCTGTATTGACATGGAATTATTGTAATGTACACATACTGGTCTGCATTGACATGGAATTATTGTAATGTACACATACTGGTCTGCATTGACATGGAATTATTGTAATGTACACATACTGGTCTGTATTGACCTATATCCACTGGTCTGCATTGACATGGAATTATTGTATTGTACACCCACTGGTCTGCATTGACATGGAATTATTGTAATGTACACATACTGGTCTGTATTGACCTATATCCACTGGTCTGCATTGACATGGAATTATTGTCTTGTATACCCACTCATCTGCATTGACATGGAGTTATTGTTTTGTACACCCACTGGTCTACATTGACATGGAATTGCTGCATTGTACACACAATAGTCTACATTGATGTGGAGTTACTGTATTGTACACACACTAGTCTACATTGACATGGAGTTACTGTATTGCACACACACTAGTCTACACTGCCATGGAGTTACTGAATTGCACACACACTAGTCTACACTGCCATGGAGTTATTGTATTGCACACACACTAGTCTACACTGCCATGGAGTTACTGTATTGCACACACACTAGTCTACACTTCCATGAAGTTACTGTATTGCACACACACTAGTCTACACTGCCATGGAGTTACTGTATTGCACACTTGCTAGTCTACACTGCCATGGAGTTACTGTATTGCACACACGCTAGTCTACACTGCCATGGAGTTACTGTATTGCACACATGCTAGTCTACACTGCCATGGAGTTACTGTATTGTACACACGCTGGTCTACACTGCCATGGAGTTACTGTATTGCACACACACTAGTCTACACTGACATGGAATTACTGTATTGTACACTCACTAATTTACATTGACATGGAATTAGAGTCTTTTGATAATGCTCAGGACAATAGAGCTGCATGGATTAAACTGGCATAGAAGTTTGTTTGAAAATAAATACTTTTGTGCTATGTGTTTTTTAATTTGATATGTCTTTGTATGTATGTATACATGTGTGTATGTATGTATGTATGTATGTTCTCTGTCTGTCTGTCTGTATGTATGTATCTATGCTTATATGTATGTATGTATGTATGTATGTATGTATGTATGTATGGATACTTGCATTTTCATATGCCCTGGACATAACTTAAGCATTTCTAAATGATCTCCAAGTTTAAATCTTAAAGAAATTTATATGTGACACATATGGCCTGGCAGGTATATGGATCTCCATTTATTCATCTTGCCTGGGTTAAAACAATAGCAAGACATATGTACAATAGGATTTTTTGAGGAATAGCAGTAAGCATCTAGAATTCTGAGATTTAATTTTCAGGTTTTCAAGTGTGTCCTTTCAAAGAAATTTTAAAATTTATATAACACTTATTAGGTGAGTCAATATTTTGCACAGTTCCTTTTTTAATCTCTGGTCTTTGTTCTTCCATCAGAAATAATGCACAACCAAAATCCTAAAATGTGTTAAAACTCCATGTAACTAAGCAAAAGAAAGAAGAGAAAACAACAAGTTTAGTAAAATTAACAGATACTTTATATCTATAACTTGCCAAGTGAAAATTTAAGAGGAACTTACAGTAATATGAATCAAATCCCAAATAATTCTAAATATTTATATGCCCAAAATTTTACATTGTACCAAATGAATTACAGTATTGAATGTGCCAGTGTACCAATGGTCTTGATGTATCACACTGATATAATCAGGAATGTCTTTGAATGAATTCACAATATACCCAAAGTAGTAGTTTAGTCCAAAAATATCAGCGAGCACTTTGCAGTTCCAATGAATAATTTTAATAAATGATTCCTCTCAAATTATACTGAACAAAACAGTAAAAGATTCCACAGACTGAACTTTAAAGAGGAATAAATAATTTTGTTTACTCATTCATATATACTAGTGTAACTTGACCTTAAACACAGTGATATGCCCAGGATGTTGGTCACAAATTCACTGCCATAATATTCTCAGTTTGTAAATAAGGCTAATCCTTGAACTCAGATATCAGTAAACAACTTGTTTATAACTTACAAGCATGACAAAAGTCAATCTTCAATCATATACTGTTATGTATGTTTAATTTAATTTTGTTTGTCTGTTAGTTTTACAATTTTTTTTTATTCCATTACATGTTATAGTAAAGTAACATTGTTGACTGGACTTGACCTTGTCCAAAACTGAGTTCAGTTCTATTTGACCTGATTGACCTTTTTTATTTCATTGATGTAAACAACTAATAATAGCTTCATTATCCTCTATGGGTATGAGTTCATTGACCAAATTATTATGCAGGTAAAAATGTTGATTTGGGTCTGGGTTTTGGGGATTCCAAAGTGAATTTTATAGGGTATTATGTTTTAAATAAACAAGGCTCATTAAATCATGCTAGAAAGTTATTTTCCATTAGGTAATGGTTGTATTTAGGAAATGCTAATTTGTGACCTGAGGTCAAACAGAGAACTTTATTATCTTGTGACTGTCAGGATTTTACCAGTTGTGCTGTAACATCTAGCTCTGTAAGTTGTATTATGTTGTGTCCGGTTTGGGCAGAATTTTATTTTCTTCAAATTATTGAATTCAAGTGATTATTTTCTCTGGAAATACAAAAGTGCTCTGACAAAATTCTTGGATAAAGACATTCATTGAAATTTATACTGAATTCAAACCTTGAATAATATTTCTGTGATTCATCAAGAGACTTGACACATCAGGACAATGCAGGCTATAACAGACACGTCATCACCTTCAATTTTGGATCTCTTTGGGATTTGAACTGAATTTTATTCAGGACTTTCTATTACTATGATTTTTGTCTTTATTTCTTGGATTATTTTTGGATTTAATTCGCAGAACCATAAGTTCTTTTTTTTTTCATTTTTCTCTTTGTATTCTAGGGAATAAATTATTTGTTAAATTTTACAAAGCTTGTTGTCTTCACTCTTTTCTGTTATTTATTTTAAGAGCATAGACTTGTAACAGTACAAACATGAAGCACACAATATATATATATATATATATATATATATATATATATATATATATATATATATATATAAGGAAAGATTTCTACAATAAAGCATTATTTTACATATTAGTCAACTGTACATATGGTACTATAATAATTGAAATTATATAGGAAGATGTGTTATGAATGACACAAAATAAACATGGACCAGTATAGTCATTCTGTACAAGTGAATGTGCATTTGCAGTCAGATAATCTTTTCACTTGATCTGCCCAATGTCAGTGTTGTATTCACACAACATCAAACTCCACAACAATCTCTGATTGTTTTCACTTTGTCAGTGAAAGGGGATTATGATAACTGAATATAATAATTGAAGAGGATACACTTCGAAATGTTGCAAAGCCAGTATCAAAGCCAAACATCCCTTCTCAATAGTGGATTAATTCTCTGGTATTTATTTAAGTTTTTTCAAAATTGTCACACTGGATGATCTACATCATTTTTGTCTTCTTGAATCAATACTCTAACACCCCTATATGACTTGCATCAACAGACATTTTAAATAACAACTAAAATTTGGAACAGAAAGAACTGGTGTACTCGTAAGTATGGCCTTTTATTTACCAAAAATCCTCCTGACACACCAGTCTTCTTACTCAACAAATTTGTCAGTAGTACAGCAGTTAAGGAAAAATTGGGAGTCAAACTTCTGATAATATCCAGGCATAACCAAAAATCACATCATTTTTTTTAATTATGAGGCACTTGGAATTTAAAGATGGCCTTGACCCTTAACATCTATAAGTTTAAACTGACTGTCCCACAATATGTGCTGAAAATGTAACACAGCTTGGCGAGACTCACTTTTACCTAAATCAGTTGACAGATTTGCATGACAGAATCAATCAAGAATTTATGAATGGTTTCCAAGTGTTCTTTCCAGGTGTCTTTGTAGATGATGTCGTCATTGTGCACCTCACAATTATCTAGACCAGACATCAGGTTCATTAAATGCTGGAATATTTTTCATACCATATGGTATGCTGGAATGTTGAGGGAGAATTTTTCTAGCAAATGGCATCACTTTACATTGATAAAATCCATCTGGAGTTGGAAATACCAATGTTTTCTGCTCTTTCCTTTATGGGAATTTGCCAGAATCCTTTCAGAAGGTCCAACTTTGTGACATATTTTGCATTTCCAATTCTGTTAATGCAGTCATTGATTCTTGGCATTAGAAATAGGAATTTCATGTTTGAAAGGATTCTTCCTGTAATGATGCTCTTTCACAGGTGCAGAACCTACAATCTTGGCATCATTGTAGATTTTATTATTTTCGTGTTGGAATATAAGAAAAAAAGTGCTCATACTCACATAATAGTTGTTTTACTTCACTCTTGTGGTTGAGAGGGGGAAAGTTTCTGGTCCAGACTGTTTAATATTTTTGAAATCAAAAGAAGATTGATTAAACCAAAGTCACAATGTTCTGATTGCATTCCATCATTTTTCTCCTCACTGCTGGACAGGTACAACTAAATTGATTTATATGACAAAGTTGTGTCTGTTTTTACCTTCCAGGAGTGTTAATGATGTAATTAACGTCATATACTTTCTTTTAAACTGTATAAGGAGCATACAATTTAGCCCAAAGAGGATTTTGACATTTGGGCAAGAGAACCAGAACTCTATCACCAGGCTGAAGACCCCTTTCCTTTGTATTTCTGTCATACCTTAATTTCAGTTTGGACTGAGTAGAATGAAGATTAGTTCTTGCTACTTCACAAGCATTTGACAACATATATTTGAAATCAGAGACGTAGTCAAGAAGGCTAATCTTTTAATCTTCATTTGAAAGAAGTTTTTCTTTTAATATCTTCATTGGCTTATGAACATTATGTCCAAAACTAGTTGACTAAAACCTGAAGATTCTTGAATTGATTTACTAACAACAAACAACAGCAAATGAACACCCACATCCCAGTCTTTTCCTGTATCAAAGCAATATATCTGAATCGTAATCAAAATTTAAATGAATTCTTTCTAAAGTCCATTGATTTTCAAGGTGAAAGGCAGAAGACTTACATCGTTGGATACCTAATACATGCATAACATGTTCAAAAATTCCAACAAAATTTATTTTACACTTGATCAGCTGGACAAATTTTTCTCTCATTTTTCTCTCCACCATTGTGTTTCTCTCCTTTTTCTCTCAGCCTCTCTCTTTCCTCTCTCTGCATTTGTATTTTCATCTTTTCATCTTTCAGAATTTGCATTTCTATCATTTCTTTCTGAAGCCAAAGCTTTGGTAATTCCAATTGCATGTTTGTTTGTATTTTTAAACTGTAATTCCTTTAATTTCTTATCAAGACTTGAAACAGACTTACACAGCCAAAATATCACTTCCCACCAAATATGGAACCAAGATATTCTGTATGACTTCATTTGTTAAAGATGCTTTAGCTTCAGAAAGCTCATAATGTCTGGCAAGCTCAAGCAACCTGTCCTTTGTTTTCAAATACTTTAACCCTTCCTAGGTAGGGTTTAAGATGATGTTATTCACTTTAGATGACATTGTAGATGCTGGCTGATTTCACTAAAGATTACTCATTTATATGTGATTATAATCTTTACCAGGGACAACAAAAATTCTGATACATTCAATTTAAATATTTAAAGACAATTTTTTAATATCTCTGAAATGTGTAAAAAGAAATTCAAATCCTGGATGAGGCTCCAATTTCTGTTGTGACTCCATGGTCTTGAACTAAGTAACAGAAAAAGCAAAACGGATAAGTTTAGTAAAATTGAGTAATTTTTGTCTCTAAGTTAAAAAGTTAAAATTTAAGAGGAACTTTTAGAATTGTGATTAAATCCCGAATGATCCTAAATGTTCTATCACTAGTCCAAAATTTAGAGTTCTGAATGAATTCCAATAATCTTGAATGTTTTGATGTACCAACAGTCTTGATATATCACAATGATATAATACAGAATGTCATTGAATGAATTTACAATAATCTTAAAGTAGTATTTTGGTCCAAAAGTCAGTGAGCACTTTGTAATTCAAATTAGTAATTTAAATGATTTCTCTCAAATTATATCTGAACACAACAGTAAATGATTGTACAGACTGAACTTAAAAGATGAAAGATTTTTTTGTTTACCTCATTCTAATATACTAGTTTCTCTTGACCTAAGACACAATGAAAGGCCCAGGATGTTGGTCACAAGTTTGTTTCCAGGACATTCTAAATTTATAAATAAGGCTAGACCTTGAACTCAGATATCAATAAACAACTTATTTATAACTTACAAACATGACAAACAATCAGGCACACACATAATCTTAAGTTATGGACAAAAGTGAAGTACACAATACAAATTAAATATACATAACAAATCCTGATGCATCCATAACTTGAAATATTTAGGTATCTGCACATTTTCACGCAGGTGACAATATTCAATTTACTGAAATGTCAGTGAACAAATTCAAGGTCTTGTACTTTTGGAATGGAGTTGTATCGATACATGTTACACTTGGATGTGTTAGATGGAAGAATTGACCTTATGCTTGATGATAGATTGTGCCGCCTACCAAATCACGTGACATGACTCCCTGCTAACCTCCGACAAACATGCAATATTTGGCAGACATGTTTCAGCTTTAGTGATATGTTTATTGAAAACGATTTGTATTATTCTTAAAAATGTAAAATTACAAAGTTGCATAAATAATACTGCAGTAGACAGTATTTATATTTGTAGTTCAAGTTCTTATAGTAATAATCTAAGTGTGTTATTTCAGTAAATAATAAAAATAAATTTTAAAGCTGCTTGAGAATTTATTCATGTACAAGGAAATCCGCACCAAAAGATGATTATATAATCTTATCCTTATTAATTTTATCTGGCTTATGTTCATGCGGCCTTGGAAGTAAATGAATTAAAACATAATATTAAAAAATCGTAAATAATTACTGTTTAAACGTATACCGTTGGACATAATAATTTTAAAGTTCTACTATGTTCGTCAGATGGAATTTTGATCAATGATGATTGTTGATATAAACATGTAATTTATGCTTAATATATCGGACGATAATTATCTGAAACCATTGTTTTGTATTTCTTTATTATTACATTTTTGTATCCCCACCCCTCCTTCAGCCCCATGAGAAAGAGTCACTCAAGTGTATGAAAGATCAAGACGGTAAATCATTGTTTTTGGGACAAGCCAACATAAAAGTGTAAATTTTCAAACTTTAAAATAATGCAGTCTGGGGTTCAGTGCTTCCTATACAAGAAAAATAATATACGTCAAAAAACCGAAAGTTGGCGGGGTTGGGGGGGTTGGGGGTTGTCTCCACCCATACTCTAGACACGTTTGTTTTTACATATAGTTTTCAGTTTCAATTCTTTTTTTTTTTCCTTCAAGCCATCGACGGGACATGCTTTCTACATACTTTTATGCAAACAAACATGTTGTAATTGCCATCAATTGTTTCCATATTCAGCTGATCGTACACGCGACCACAAAAAAAAAGTCTTTATCCATCGAAGTTTTGTCTCTGTTTTTTGGAAAGGAATAAATCTAATTCCTCCATTAAGACGATCTGGATACCGACAGTCAGAATTACAAGGCTCCCACTGCCTTCTTTTCATCCTTATCGTTCGAGAAATCAACAAACCATTTCCAAAATTTTAATATTTATTATAATCAATTCATTATTGCCACAAGCAGCTTGTCGGAGGAAAATGGCGGACGTAAACAAGAGGTTTGTCAAATTTACGAATTGATCAGCATGATTGACAAGTGGCAATAGGTCAATTTGGATGAGCAGTGATCAAAAATATTTAATTGTTAATAACAAAATTACCACAGTAGTTTGCTATCCAAAACTTAAAACATTGTGTAATCTTGTTTTTAAGATAACAATTGAGAAAAAAGATTATGCAATGAAAAACCCTCAAAGCTGAAAATTATTGGGACCCAAACAATTTTTTTTTTATTTGAACATAACTTGTCGGGATTTTATATGTTCCCCCACATCACCAACTGACCAGATGTATGGGGCATTGCTTTAAAATTATTTTCCATCCTGAGCTTCTTATGTATGTTCCATTACTTGGACACAACACACACACACACACAAATTTTGTACACAACCACTCATTTACAAACTCCCATGGTGTTTATATTATCTGTTTGTTTGATGTGAAAGTAATAAAAAATATGAAATCGAACTAAAAGATGACATAAGGGTCTACTTTTTCTTAAACTCAAAACTTCTGTTATTCACTTTGGCTACATATTTTTCCAGCCTTTTGTATGATAAAACAATTTTTATAATAGGTGAGATTTGGGATTCTTGATGCACAACTTTATGTATAACATTTTGCAAGCAAAGTTACGAGGTCAATAAGATCATCAAAGTTATTTCCCATAAAGATATCTTTTCGTGTCATTTTAAAATTTGGATTGTAATTTTGGATCCATTCCACAAATAATTTCCGCAAATGTTCAGTAACTGAACAGTCATAGAATAAATGCTCCGTTTGTTCTAGTCCTCCTCACAGAAGATGCATTTATCATTAGCACTTAAATTAATCTTTTTTTTTCTTCAAAAACTGGTTTGTGGCAATTATTCTGTGTACAGTTCTAAAAGCCAGTCAGTTTTATGTCTTTTGTACAAGACTAGCCAAAACAATAGAGTTGGTCCATTCATTTGTACCAATTGCACACCCTACCTGCCTGGACCAAGTTTCGTGTTTGCCATTTGGCTTTTGTATGTTGGTTCTTATCAGATCTTTTTAAACAAATTTATTCTTTGCTCTTACTCTAGGGAACTAAATTGTCGAGTGGAGTTGATTTCACTTTCAAAAGCTTTTGTCTTTTTCCATTTCACTAATATCTTTGAGATAAGAGCAAAGTACTGTATAAAATTATTTTTGTTGTTTGTTTTATTTGATCAAAACTTAATAGAGATCTTGGCACATCAAAAATGTGTATAATAAGTACACGCTTAATCCAGGAAAGTTTTATATAGCACATAAATGAGTGCAGGTGAATCATATTTTTAATCCCCCTTCCTTAAAGGGAGCTATAAAAGTATCTCTTGTTAACATAACGGTTTTCCCACCCCAAATGAACTTGTAACATAATGTATTCAGTTCATTTTCGATATGGGATGCAGGACTTGGTAGAGCAGCAAAAAGATGAAAATTTTGACAAAATCAAGAATTATATCAAAGTAATTTTTCCAACAAGGGAAAAATTTCTGCTTCTCTCCTCCGAGAAACTCGTCACTTCCTTCAACTTCGTTGAATACTTAAGTTCTAACATATCCTCCAAATTCAGAGAGAAATCTACTCTATGTAGTATAAAATTGGACGTTGATCAATTAATATCAATTTCTGGACATATTTTCCATTAAAATTATTTTATTTCCAATCCAAATAGCTTTTGATTTAAAAACATTGCAGTACAGAGACAAAGTCATTAAAAATCAGCTTGGTTGTTTTCAAGGACAAAGGAAAACTGTCATCAGCATACTGCTTAATTTGAACTCCATTTAATTATAGAAAAAGCCTATAATGTGTTGCGAGAAGTTAAATTCCTATTATAAATATGTAGGGTGCTAAAGGATCTCCCTTGCTACAACTTCACTCCAAATTAAAGAATGAGGGTAAATGTCCATTATTAATAACATAATTTTTTTTTTTAGTTTTTGCAGAATAGACTAAACCACTGACAAAAAGATTCCCCAAAGTTACAAGATTTCGGGGCATTTTCCGGATATTCAACGAGTCGAAAGATTTTTTTTTTTTTTTTTTAAATCTATCGGTATGAGAAGACCAGATCCAGTCTTTACCTGAAGATATTGCATTAAGTCATACAGAATTCTTCTACTTTCACCAGCGAATCTCCTTTTCTTAAAATCATTTTGAGTGTCACTAATATTAAAAAAGTAGGACATTTTTCGATTTTGAAAAGTTTTCCGTTTACTGTGTTTTTTGCATAAAAAAAGGTCTGTTTCTAAGTGATTATATGATGAGAGAGAAAATGTGATTATGAGAGCAGCAATGTTTGTGTGTGTTTGTTGTGTAAGAGTGCATAAAATTAAGGAAGTTGTAGTAGTAATAGGATAAGCGGTTTCTGGCTCACAGACCCCAATAATCGTTTACAAAATGTTCGGAAAGATCACATTGTCTCCAACTATAGATTTCTACCTGATTTTTATGAATAAAATATATGATCATCATAAAAATCGTCATCATTTTTTTGGTAACCAGAACATTATGGCAAAATCGTGATAGTCCGAACTTTTTGTAAACGATTATTGGGGTCTCTGAGCCAGAAACGCGCTTATCCTATTACTACTGGTGAAGGCTGTATTTATAAAATTTTCTACACTTCATCACCAATCATCAGCTTTTCAACTGTTGAAATTAAAAATATTTCATCGCTACTGTAATAAAGACTGAACTTTACTACCACTAACACATCGACGAGATTCAAATAAATCCTTTGTTTGTGGTTTATTGAGAGGATATATTTTGTTAATGAAATATACCCTCGATCGATTGAGATCGATGGTGATCTTGGTATATTTATATTGACTAATAGGGTTATGAAAGTTATTAAATCCCTCCAACAATTCACTATTTAATTTTTCAAGAAAATCACAATAATCACTGTCACAGGATTTAATCAAAGAAAATTTTAATCTGCTTTGTAAAAATCCACTTCCACTAAAGCATATTCCAGATGTTTCATTTTTTAAGTCAGATGTGAGAGGTTTACCGTCCTTCATTAAATATTTAATCTTACTATTGGTACTGTTTTCGATTGTTACTTTATCAAGCATTATTTTATATAATTCACACAAAATTTCATACCTGGTTTACAAATTAATCACCAGCTATAATATCGAGTACAGATCTATCATCGTTACAATATGCAAGTGCAAAAGTATCTACTCCATTTTCACAAAAACGTTTATCATCGAAATTACTTAATCCACGTTTTACAATAACATCTGTTTCAAGTTTATAATGATTCGATCGAATAGCCATTGCTCGTATAAAACTAACACCTCCATCGAGCGCATATTTGTAATCATCAAATTCAAAAAATTTCTTAACATAATCGCGCGGTAAGCCTTTTTGCTTTTTTCGTTAATTTATTATTATCTAGCAGTACAGCGAACATTTTACTTCCCAATCCAATAAAGTATTTGATGATAAGCGAATTCATTTCATCCTTGAATTTACCAATTACTATTTTATTTGTATCATCGTAAAATTTACTGTCACGAGGATAATCGGAAAGATCGAAAAGATGTCTGTTATCATAAATATCTTGATACCAATCATTATCAGCAAAATCGACTCCATCTATTTCATAAACCAACGAGTCAGTATCAGTAAACAATAATTTACTCGACGGCCATTTGTTTTTAACAAAATTGTAATGAAAATCGTACATGAGCCACTTTGATAAATCTAACACAGATGCTCCAACATAGATTGTTTTTTTTTTAAAAGTTTTAGATTTGCTTTTCGTCGTTGTATCGCGACAAGATACTCATATTATATTCCTGTAACAACAAACTCCACCTTAATAATCTTTGATTTCTGTTTTTCATTTTGTCGATGAAAGTAAGGGGGTTGTGATCACTAAACACAAGAACCGGAGAAGGAACTGAACTAAGATAAACTTCAAAATGTTGTAATGCCAGAATTAAAGCCAAACATTTCTTCTCGATTGTTGAGTAGTTTCTTTAGTGCTTATTTAATTTCTTAGAGAAATAGCACACTGGATGATCAACATCATTTCTATCTTCTTGAATCAATACTGCTCCAACCCCAACATCACTTGCATTAACAGATAGTTTAAAAGATTGACTGAAATTTGGAGCTGTAAGAACCGGTGCACTTTTAAGTATGGCCTTTAACTTGTCAAAAGCCTTCTGACATTTTTCAGACCAAAGAAACTTGTTTTTCTTTTGCTCAATAAATTTGTCAGGGGTTCAGCAATATTAGAAAAATTGGAACAAAATTTCCTATAATATCCAGCCATACCTAA
The DNA here is from genome assembly GCA_016617855.1 of Megalonaias nervosa. NCBI lineage: Eukaryota > Metazoa > Mollusca > Bivalvia > Unionida > Unionidae > Megalonaias > Megalonaias nervosa. The sequence goes on along the minus strand of JAECUM010094580.1, from coordinate 31,898 downwards.
AAATCGCATCAGCTGCTTTTTACTGACAAGCACAGGGAAATCAGAGATAGCCTTGACCTTAGCATCTATAGGTTTAACTTGTCGATGTCCCACAATATGTCCTAGAAATGTCACACAAGCACGGCAAAACTCACTTTTAAATAAATTGATTGTCAAACTTGCATCAGTGAGTCTGTCAAAGAATTTCCGAATTGTTGCTAGATGTTCTTTCCAGGTGTCGTTGTAGATGATGACATCATCGATGTAAGCATCACAATTATCTAGACCAGAGGTAATCATATTCATCAAACGTTGAAAAGTACTTGGAGAACCCTTCATCCCGAACGGCATTACTTTATATTGATAGAGTCCATCTTGAGTCACAAATGCCGCAATTTCCTTTGCCCTTTCCGTTAGTGGAATTTGCCAAAATCCTTTCAGAAGGTCAAACTTGGTGACATACTTGGCATTTCCAATTTTATCAATACAGTCATCGATTCTTGGTAATAGAAATGAATCTGTTTTTGTCACACTGTTCACCTTCCTATAATCAGTGCACATACGGAAAGTTTTATCTGGTTTCGGAACAAGTATACACGGTGAACTCCAATCACTTTTACTGGGCTCTATGAAATCATTCTCCAGTAAATACTAAACTTCCTTTTCCAAGTATTCCTGTTTGAGAGGGTTCATCCTGTATGGGTGTTGTTTCACAGGTTTGGAATTCACAATTTCAACGTGATGAAAAATTTTGTTTGTCCTCGTAGGAACATCTGGAAATAAGTACTCATATTCAAATAATAGCTGTTTAAGTTCATTCCTTTCTTGTTGTTGCAAATGTAAAAGTTTCTGGTCCAGATTTTTCATAATTTCCGAATTCAGAAGATTTGTTGCTCCAAGATCAATAGTGTCTGATTGAATTTCTTCACTTAAATCCTCAGTTGGTGGGACAGGTACAACTAAATTAATTGCATGATTTACTTGGCTATCTCTTTCAGTATACTCCTTTAACATGTTAATGCGGCAAAGTTGTTTTTGTTTTCGCCCCCCCCCCCCCCGAGTATATATGATATAATTTAAATCATTTACTTTCTTTTCAACCGTGTTTGGACCATAATACTTCGCCTGAGTTATGAGTTAAAAAATACTCATCAGCAGCACGAGCAGCATTTTCCAAGGTTTCGATCTTATGCTCCTCAAGATAAGTCTTAATGTCACTAGGGACACAGTTCTTGAACTCTTCAAGTAATACAAGTTGTTTGATATTTTCATAATCATGTTCAACTTTCTTGGCTAAGCACCATCTCTTAAATAACTGCTCTTTTTCTCTTGCAAATTCGACATAAGTTTGTCCAGCTTCTTGTCTATAGTTCCTAAATTTGTGCCGATAAGCCTCAGGAATTAACTCATAACCCTTTAAGATGCATTCCTTAACCAAATCATAGTCTGAACTTTGCTGTACTGACAGGGAGGCAAAGATATTTCGGGCTTTGCCATAAAGTACACACTGCAAGAATTGAGTCCAATGCTCCCTTGGCCATTTCAAATTTTCAGCAACTTTTTCAAAATAAGGAAAATATTTGTCTAGTTCTTTTTCACAAAAAGGGGGTACTAACCTAAAATTCTTTGTAATATCAAAATTTGAATTTGTATGTGAAGTGGAAACGTGCTTTTCACTTGCCAGCTCCATTTCTTTCATTCTAATTTGAAATTTCCTTTCATCCTTCTCTCTTTGCAATTGCATCTGTCTCTCTCTCCTCTTTCTCAAATTGTAACTGCATTTGTTTATCTTTCTCTCTTTCCTGTCTCTCTCTTCTTCTCTTCTAATTGCATTTGTTCTTTCTATAACTCCAATTGCATTTGTTTATTTTCTCTCTCTTCTGTATCTCTCTCTCCTCTTTTTCAAATTGCAACTGCAATTGTTTTTCCTCTTTATCTTTCTGAAGTTCCAGCTTCCTTAGCTCTAATTCCATCTTTTATTTTAATTTCAATTCCTTTACTTTTATATCAGTCTGATACAGACTTACTGATCGAACCCAAAACACTTTTATCGAAAACTTTCTTTTCTACCAAATATTGGATCAAAATGATTTTTATTTCTTGCTTCGTTAAGGAAGATTTTGCCTGAGAAAGATCGTATTTTCTGGCAAGTTCAAGCAGTTCATCTTTTTTCAAACAATCCAACTGCTCCTGAGTAGGACTAGAAAGAAAAGTCTTCACTTTTGATGACATTGTGAAAATATGCCTGTTGATTTCACTAAAATTTCAAACAAAATGTGAAATAGTACTTGGGATTTAAAATATTCTGAGAAATCGGGGAATTGAAATTTTAAAAAAAATTTTAACAAATATTTTAGCCAAAATTCATATATTCCAAGGACGAGGCCCCACTTTTTCTTTGTTACGTGACTAGGCTTGTACAAAGTAACAAAGAAAAAAGTGAAGCCAACAAGCTTTTCAAATTTAACAAAATAATTTATTTCCCTAGAAAACAAGGTAAAATTATGAAGAAGGACTCACGGTTTGTGAATATAATCCAAAAATTAATCCTAGAATTTAAAAATATAAGTCCTATCACTAAAACGTTCTAATTGAATCCATGTTCGAATTTCGATGAAGTTCCAAAATGGAAGGCGATGACGTCCCCTATAACCAGTTTGTGCTGATGTGTCAACAGTTCCTTGTTGTGTCACCAAGAATATAATTTATGCTTTAGAATTTCGAATAATTTTTAGTAAATGTCTTTGTCCAAGAATTTCGGTGAACACATGTGATGAAGTCTCCAAAGAAAATAAATTATTTTAAATAAATAAAACTCAATCCAAATGGCAACAACAGGAATACCTTTCGGCCAGAAGGTATAATTTACAACTGACTCAGAAACACTGAGATTGAGAATTAAACCCCAACTAAGAACGCAATTTCAGACCCAGGTGATGGGTCACGTGATAATTAGGTTCGAACAGAGCAGTAGAAATATGTCAGTTAGCACGTAGGCTAATATAGCCTTCGCTAAGAATCAACGATTCCCACACTGGAAATGAATTTAAAAATAAAACGTTGTTTACTCAAACCACCAGCAGGACAAGTATGACCTTGATTACGACCAATGATTTTCACTCTGTGTATACCAAATGTCTGAATCAAGGTCAGCTAAAAATACAATGAAGCAATAGTTTTGCGTTCTAATCAGGCTAAAAGAACTGAACTGAATTTATTGGGAAAAATGTCAAGTCTAGCCAAAAAATTATCATTACAATAAAATGTAAATGAAACAAAATTAAATAAAAAGAAATTTAAAACTAACATACAAGTAAGTTGATTACATATACATAACAATTTGCGTCTAGATATAAGATGAACTTTATTGGTTTGTCAGGATCATAGTTTTTCATGTCCTTGATATTTGCTTCAGAACACTTTTTTACAATAACGCCTGATACCACCTCGTATACCTTTTTCAATAAAATTGAACATATCAACGTCCGTTAACAACTCCAACTCGATTTTACTGAATTTTAACAAAGCATCCGAAGATAATCCCGGAGCAGAGTAATACCAATAAGGATCCAGTCCATAATTGTTATAACTTACTTGACGAAAACTTTCGAATACGTCAGCCAGCAATAACACATCAGTTTTCAAGTACAAATCATGATAATCAACAAATGTTCTACAATCGAATTCTTTCCAAATATGTTGTGCATATTCATATTCGTCATCTGATACACTTTGATTGTTTAATTGTGAATAAAATTTATTCTGGTCGGAGAAGGAAGTTTCATCAAATTTGCTCCAATCATCGAGGTACTCGTACGGAGAAACTCCTTTTTTCGTTAACAAGTTTGATTTATCTTTACAGCAATCTTTTAGGTTATAAAATTCATTACAACCCTTCACTAGCTCATCCAACGACGCTGTCATAAACTGTAGACTATCAATAAAACGCAACTTACCTAATGTCACCGACATATATTTTTCAAAATTATTTGGGATGCGCTTTTCAACGTTATCAAGTTTCAAACGATTTTTATATCAAGATCACCAAAGGCTTCTACTATGATATGGCTATCACATCCTCGGAAATTCTGAAGAACAACTGGAATAAAATCTGGAGCATGAAATTTTAGATTAAATTTATCATGAGCAGCTCCACGATATTTTCCTGCTGAGTGACAATGATCATGCGCTTTTTTATTATCAAATTCTTCGTCGAAGGGTTTTTCACAAATATGACAAAATTCCGCTTTATCATACTAAATTTTTTGCTCCGCCGTCAACGTCATCATTGGAACAACTATTTTTTAATCGATTAAATATTTCATCAACTTCGCTAATCAATTGTTTGTGAAATAAACAGCTGGATTTTCTCCACGATATAATTTTATTGGCTTTGATAAACTTTGGTCAACACAACAGACTATTTTATAACCTACTCCGTACGGGACATGATTTTGAATTTTTCTCGTACTCGATTTGTTAGAATTATTTTCAACGCCAAGTACAGGTTGTAACAAAGACTCAATGTCGGCGTAAATAACGAAGGGTATCATTAGTTTATTTTTGTGATTAACAAATTTTAGATTTTTTTCTTTTTCATTTGGCATGGTTATTCTTTGCACCTCTGAACAATATTGAAGATGCTTTTGTAATCTTTTATCATCGGAGCAGCCGTGTAAGCAACAGTAACAAAAATATTTCTTATTTTTTGGTTTGCTATACTGCTTTCCGATGAGTCCTTTAAAATTCTTAATCCAAACATAATGGTTTTTGTAAAATAATAAGTTTATCTACGATTGAGAAGCTTTTTCTAAAATATATATCGGATACGCATTTTCCTTATCATCCAAGCCAAATACGTTAACTGAAATATTATTCTGTTTTTCAAATTTTGGTATTTGATTTTCGGTAACTGGGAAATCAATTCCACTAAGATTAAATTTTGATACGTGAACAAGGTATTTATTAACATGATCAGCATTTTTTCAGCTGGGAAGATTGCGGAGATGATAGCTATCAAAAAACATCTGTTGTCGTGGTTTTTAACGTTAATACAACATTTTTATTCTTTATCTTTTGTTACAGGTCAACGTATGAACTACGTCTTAATACGTTATACTTCATCGTATGAAATAAAATTTCAATAACCATCTCAAACTTCCAACCGGAGCCGGATTGAGTAAATTCTTCTGTTTTTTCCAAATTTATTGATGTATTTTATTAGCTAATAATGAAATGTCAGTTCCAATTAAAACACGCCTGGATTTGGCTGATATGTAAGGATCAGCAGTTTCCTCATTAGTCGACTCTTCCATCGTGTGTAAGTTAGAAAGAATTACATGATATTGTACTAACAATTTGATGTTATTATGTTTTTTTAAGTTCGTTCATCACAGTTGTTTGTAGTAGATGATAAAGATTTGTTGCTGAAAAATTTGTTAAAACAGCTTGCTTATCGAATCGATAACTGTTATCGAATCCAGAAAAATCTGTAGCTATTTTTTTCCAGTTTTCCGATGAGGCTTCTTTTAGCAATATCTCGCAATTTCAGCATTATATTATATATTACATTGAATATTTAATTGGCGATTGAAAATAAAACGAATAATTAAACAGATAGATTTATTATAGAATGATGTCACAAAATAAGATGATGACGAATGCTAGTGAGCAGGAATATTATTATGTCCATCCCAAGTACAACTTGTACGCTGGAAATATGCTGGGGTCGGTGATACATATCAAATACGGTAAACCGTTTGGTAAGGCAACACCAGCTGGTTATAAAATTAGTGTAAAAGATGATAATGACGAGCGAGTTGAAATTTTTAAGAAAGATATTATTTACACATTATCCTGCGACGATATCCCTGAGGGGCAACGAGTATACCATGTTAATGGAGCAGTTACCGACGATAATATTGAAAACTTATCTTTAGAGGATGAATTTCAACCTCATCAAGTGTTTGATTTATACGAAGCAAATGATTAAGGAATTATTCAGAGTATAAAAAATAAAAAAGTATGAGGTAATTTATATAAGGATGGATATCTTAGAATAATGATCAGACAAACGCTAACCGATCTGGTTCATTATCAATCGCATCGATTTGTTTACGAAGTTTTCAATGGACCTATTCCAAGTGGATTAGTGATAGATCATATCAACGGAATGAAAACAGATAATCGACTGGAAAATTTTGATCTCGTTACTCAACAAGAGAATACAAAACGAGGACGAGGAGGTGGTATAATTTTAGATGCTCGGTTAAACGTATTGTTTCAAATAATCTCGAGACGAATGAGGAATTAAAATTACCTTTAATATCAGCTGCTGCAAGATATTTTAACATCAGCCCCATGTCGATCAAATACGTCGTTGATGGAATGACAAGATCAGCTACCTCGCTATCAACCTTTGATAGGATCATCTTCCGATACGACGGTGACTAAATTTGTTGTAACATTTTCTTGAGATCATCGCGACTAATACATCTGTGGCACCATAGCATGATATCTTCATTATCATAAATTATCCTAATCTTTTTATCGATTATTAATTGTTTCTTCTCCGATTCCGTCAACACAATTTTATCACTTCCACCACAAACTAAAAATAGATTAATCAAAATATTTTTTTTCGCCAGCCAGTACTTTTCTTACAGCTTCTTTGAGAGCACTAAACTTTAGTATCCTAATACGTTCGATAGATTTTATTTTTTCCATCTTTTAATATTACTTAAAGTTACATAAAGTTATATAAAAAGCTTGTTAGAAAGGTTGAAATATATCTATGATACACCATTGGAGGCAGTAGATGTAATGCGAAAAAATGATATTGTCGTCGACGACATAAACGTTAACGAACCCGACGACGTTATTGAAAATGATATCGACGACGCTATTGAAAATGATGTCGATGACGTTACTGAAAATAATGCCGACGACAAAATTGAAAACAATACCTCAACAACGTCGTGGAATAAAAAAAAAATTATGGAAGGCCGAGAACTGGTCGGTATAATGTAAAATATCATATCACAAAGAAAATTTTAAAATTTAATTTAACAGTAGATGAATATCAATCGTTCTGGCGGTGGATAAAACCGTTTTTAAACATCAAGTTCCCGGACAGGTTAAAAAATATAAAATTTGATTTCATCTTTGTTAAGATATTTTATCTGATGACCATCTCTGATGATCGCCGACAGTATTTGATATCGTTATATAAGCCTGTAAAATGTAAATCTGTCTTTCGCAAATACGAGGAAATTTATAAATATGTTATTTCCCAACATCAAATTCTCTAGATGATATCCAACTATTAAATTTATCACTCTATCATCGCCACGTAACAAGACTTTTATCACCACGCTTTTTTATTACTCGTTCTATAACAAAAACATCTTGTTCGGTCTTTTGAATTTCCTGTTCGTAAAAACTACCAACTAATAGTTCTCCTGCCGGATCTTTCAGCGCATACGTCACAGGTACTGTTATCAGAACCTCATCAACGATAAATACTTCTTCACCTCCAGTATGGAGTGAATCCTTTTCCAATTTTTTTTTTTTTTTGTCAACGAAATTCGGACTCGATTACCGACTTTAAATTTGTGTCTGCGATACATATTTTCATTTGATAATGTTGGATTTCTAATTGCATCGTTTGGTGACATTTTGATAGATTTGTGTTTCGTTTTATTATATTTGTCAAGGATTTTCATTTGCTAATATTGGATTTCTAATTGCATCGTTTGGTGACATTTTGATAGATTTGTGTTTCGTTTTATTATATTTGTCAAGGATTTGCTGAAGATCATCAATATACCTACTAGTATTCTTAGCTGACAAATGTTTATGTATAAGCTCGTTTAATGTACGATTAAATCTTTCAACGACAACACTTTTTCCTTCGTCTCCTGTAACATATTTTTTTTTATTTTATTCTGCTCCAGACACTGCTCAAATTTTTTATTAAAAAAACTCTGCTCCATGATCTGTCCAGAGTTTATTAGGTTCTCTTTCAGTATTTGTTATAATCTGCCCTAGCACATTGGTTATTGATGTTCCTGTTTTATCAGCGATTGGTACACTAAAAGCGTATGTACTAAAAACATCTACCACGTTAAATAAAAATTTATTATTATCGTTTGATCGAGAAAGATTCGATATATCAACTAAATCGATCGCCCAAATATCATCAACGGCGTTTGCGACAATCTTACGTCGCTGAAATATTTTTTGGGTTTGTGTAATTCAGCTGCGAGTAACTTCATACTATCATCATATTATTCTTTACTAAGCCGAGACTCTCCGAGTCAGAGTTTATATTTTGTTCCAATTATTCCTTGAACTAATCTACTATCAAATCGTTCTCGCATACTTGTGGGTTCCATATCTTTAAGTTCGTCTAGCATTATCTTATCACAACCGTGTTTATATTGTTCGTTATCACGACAACAAATATCATGACGCATTGCTATTGCATCAACTTGATTATAAGGCTCCTGTCTTGGTAATGGATTATAATTTTCATCTAGTTGTTCATGTAGTGGATTATATGGACCAGTGTATTTATGACCTGGTAACGTCCACCCACCCTTTGGTTTCGGTAACTTACCGATAACTTTATGTATATCAATTCCAGATCCAATTATTTCTCTGCGATTACAGTGTTGACAATACGTGACATTTTTATCTTGCTCGATACAAAGATCTTTATCACAGCCACAATTACAATTTTGTTGTTGTCGATTCATTATTATTTTAATCATCGACTAAAATAACTCTATCTATGCCAGATCCCGACGACGATGGAGTTGTCATCAACGTCGGTGATGTTAATTGTGGTAAAGCCGTCAAAGAAATAAATACATTTTTTCTTCTACCACAAACAGTGCAAATACCCTTCAACATCATTCTGTTATTTTTTGTACTTTCTATTTTTTCATCCTAGCTGGGCGTTCTAGTTTTACATTTGAGGCAGTACGTTATCGTTTGCGATGGCTGCTGCGTCACTGCTGTTATATTCGATTGTCACACACAATTTACTGCGAGCAATAAATTGCTAAGTCGTCGTTGTTTTTACTCGGGTGTCTGTCAAATTGTAAAATAAACTTTAAAAAATCTGGATTTTTAGACATTTGCCTGATAAACATTATACAATAATAACCACAAACTGATGTTCCAACAGGCTGTAGTTGATTAGACGAATAATTTATTTTCTTAAATTTTTTAAAAATATATTTTTTTACAGTATCACTCGGAGGAAGTCCAAATGAATCAAAATAATTATTATCGTAAACAGCAACCCAATGAGTGCCAGATCCATCGTTGAAATTTTGTATGTTTATGATACACGAACCACCTGCTGGTACGTTATCAAGTTCATCCTTGGAAAATACTCCATGAAATTTGCTGTTGTTGGATTTCACTTTTTCAATCATTTCAATTATATCAAAATTACTCAACGGCGAAGTCTTCGACGTTGACGTCATCAACGGTGTCTGGTTCCCGGTAACGTCATTCCGCGTCTTATTCCTAACAGATTTGGAAGTAGACTTCCAGCTACTTCCGCTGACAGCGGAGCTATTGGAAAAATTCCTCCTTTTTTTCTTTGTCCGAGGACGTCTTGTTGTTCTCTTTTTTTTAGTCGATGTTGATCTTTTCTTAGCTGGCATTATATTATTATTGTTATATAAAACTGAATCTGTGACATCGTCACCGATGACGTATGTCATCAACGATATATCTGTTTGATACCATCACCAGATACTGCTGTTTTAGTTGCTCCTGATACTGCTCCTGATGCTGCTGCTAGTCCCAGTGTTCCTAGTACAGGTAGAATCTTTGGAATAATAGTACTAGCTATCGTTGAAAGTGCTGGTCCCAAAAATCCACCATGCTTTAACATAACTGTCACTTGTGCAACGGACAGTTTTAGAACAAACGATTTTTTTGCCTCAGTTTTTTTTAAACATCAAGTTTGTTAACCTGCTGTTGAGTTAACATTACTTTAACAGCCGTCTTTGATGTAGTCGCTGTTGGATGTATCGTCAAAGAAACACAATGTCGCTTAGAAACCGCCGCTGACAATTTTTCAACTTGTCCCTGTGTTAGGTATATTTCTCTGGTGGTATACTTGGTTTTCATTATATCAATTTTGTTAGATTAAACTTGTACCGTCATTCGTCCCTTGATTCCATCGATTGTTATAAATCGATCACTAAGTATAAGTGCAAATACGTTGAGATTAACTGGAACCTGTCCAAGGGTCCAAGTTACCTCTATTTCCGCTGTTGAATTAACGTATCGATCGGAGTGTTTTGATATGTCAAATGAAAATATTGGATAAAGTGTACGAAATTCCCAAATACTAATCTGTGATATTTTTGCATCGCCTCCATAAGATGCATATACGCCCTAGTAACATTTATGTCAGCGCCAGCTGAAAATTTACATTTGATTGGTCGTTCTGGATATTGTTTAGAATTTATTCTATCAAATATTCTTCTAACATCGGCGTTGGCACCACCGACGTCGAAAGCAACGTTATTAAGCAGTTGACTACCAATTTGGTCTTGTTGAAAAACAACGAATATACGCCTTGGTAATTGTTCATTTGGAGTTGCTGTAATACGCCAAGTATAATCAGTTGTAGCTGGAACAGTTGTTTGATAAATTTTACGCTGGACAAAGTAAATCTTCTTCGTGTACGTTTCCAACATTGTATTAAGCTCCACTGCCTTATCCAACAATGGAACAATTCGAGGCATCCACAATGCCAATTTTGTGATCACAAATTTTCTATCTGCTCCACCAACTCGAATAAGACAATTATTTTGATCCTCTCGATCAAAAATTATAATATGCTTTAATCCTTGGAAAACTTTATGATAATCGTGACAAAATCCAAATATCGTGCTCAACGGCAACATCATAGTTATTTGTCGTGATCCAGCCGCGAGCGATTTTCGCCTAACATATTCCTCGTTGTAACTTGCGTTACGTATATTTATAAAATTCGCATTTACAAAATGCAACATTGCGATACCATCATGCGGCTGGATCTGGTGGTGTTATACTTAGATTGTTACAAGCTTCGGTGAGTGAATTTCTTGTTGCGACATCATTTGCAGCTGCAGCTGGTGCTGCTATGCCAATGTTTGCAGCATTCTCTATAAGAAAATTTCTAACAATCACCACATCTGCGGCAGCGTCAGCACCGTGTCTTCGTCTCACTTTGTTATTGAGACATCTTGTATAAAATATAGGATTATATAATTATCTTCTCTGGCATCGATGATTATGCTATAGCACGCAGGTGTAAGTAATACGTGACAATTTCGTTGTTTAGGTCTGTTTGTCGTCCGGATTGACCTGTCAGTTACATTGTCACGTTAGTTATTTGATTTTCTGGATTAATCGGATAATATATTATTTGTCTAGGAGTAATCTGCATTAGTGATCCTGGAGGAACATCTGGTGAAAAACTATAAATTGTTTGGCCTTGGCTTCCTAACGCTGAATAAGATCCCGATGCGATAGAACAATTGATTAAAATTGTATTTACATCAGTTATGTTAACAGGTAAGTCTCCATCATATGATATGCTTTGTTCTACAGCGCTGCCGTACTGTTGACGATTAAATCCAGCAACGAAGCAATACTAGTAACTGGTGAAAAATCGATTAAAAATTTGTTTTTAAAAGTAATTCTAGCGCGTAATGTATTGTAATTCGAGTTCATTCAAAATTGTCTGTAAAAACTGTGCCGTTATTACTATTTTTTGTTACTAATTCCTTTATTGTCTTATTAAGATCAGTTACGTTATACGCGCCCTGTGGAATTTTAATCGATATCCATGCGTGAGTTGCCGTATCTGGATTAAATGTAAAATCGTCGTTGATATTCGTTTTTACATTTGCCATAGAACGCCATATCGTAGCGGAAATTAATCCAATTTCGTACTGCTTACTAGGGTCTAACTCTATTGGTGGATTATAGTAAATGAAAAAGTTTGTGCTGTCGCTGGTTGTTTGCGACGAATCTAACAATAACGTAGTTGATGTCAGCGGCATATTATATCAATATTGTTAGATTATTTTCGCGCGATAAGATCGTTATGTAAAATTTCGTACTCGGACGATGTTAGTAATCCGCCCGATCGAAGATGATCTAATATATCAACGATTTTATTGTCGATTTCAGCGCCTTGTAGTCCTTCCTTCAACTGCCCTAGTAATCCTTTTTCCTGTATTCTATTAAGTTCCTCTTGGGTTAGTATTTGTACCTCTGGTTGTTTACCAACTAGTGCTTCGGTAACTGGCTTAAAAAGTCTAGCGGCTGCCTCTTCCATATCACGCTGACCACGACGTCCTTTTTCATATATGTTTTAATAGCAGCATTTGATGCAACGAATTTTCTTAGCAATTAAACTTTTTGACGATAATCCATCGTTTATGTTTCATAAGCTTTATATAATTTGTCGTTGTTGGATTATTTACGCGATAAGATCGGTATGTAAAATTTCATACCAGGATGATGTTAGTAATCCGTTCGATCGAAGATGATCTAATATATCAATGATTTTATTGTCGATTTCAGTGCCTTCATTACCAGCTTCTTTCGACGATATCATAAGTCTATCAACCATTTCAGCATTTGATGTAAATATGCGAACACCATATCCAAGCGTTTCATCGGGCATATACTTTTTACGAATTTTTCGTTATGACCTCCATATTTGGTACGATATTTTTTTGCTGTTTTTTGTATATTACTCCCGATTAAACCACTACGCATTTGCATGAGACGTGTTAACGAGTATGGATCTTCTCCATTCTTTATACCAAACGTTTTGTATGCATTAATTTCTTTTTGAACTATTTCAAAACGTTTATTGGTAAAACGAGTGTAATTGTCTAGTTTCTAGTATCTTATTTCATTGATGTTTTGATCAACTTTCAAATCTTCACGAATATCTTCTATAAAACTAAAATAAGTATCATCATCAATTTCTTTCCTCACAAAGTTTCCTGCAGCCATCTTCTTACCATCAGCAATTATTACGGCAAGTTCTTCCATCTGATCAGGTGAAAGTTAAAATTCGTATCGTGACTCAATATAATCAATTATTGCTTTATTTATTCTTGTCTTGCCATCAAACGCACCTTAGCAACAATTTCTTCACTTTTATCTTCGAGTTTTTCTCTAATTTGTTCAGTCTCGGCATGTTGTTGTTCTTTCAACTGTCCTAGTAATCCTTTATCTTCAATTTTTTAAAGTTTCTTCGGGGACAGCGTTTGTATTTCTGGTTTCTTGCCAACTAGTGTTTCAGTAACTGGCTTAAAAAGCCTAGCGGTTGCTTCTTCTGCAACACGTTGGCCCTGTCGCCCTTCCTCGTATCATTTTTTTTTTTTAGCAGCAGCATGTGATGCAGCGAATTTTCTTAGTAATTCAACTTTTTGATGATAATTCATTACTTATTTTTCATAAGCTTTATGAAATTAATCTACGAGAAATTTATCAATACAGCAACGAAAATGTTTATCTGGATCACGAGCTAGTTTATCGAATAAAAAGAAATTATATTTATTCTTTGTCGCTCGATGATATAGTTCAGTAAATTTGTCCTTTGTTACATCGCCGCATTGCTCGTTTGCAATATTTCTTACATCAACGTTATCAAGTCCAGGAAATAGTATAAAGAAACCAGTATTTCGCCTAATAAATCTATCGACGTTATAAAAACCTTGTGCGAGATAAATCGAATTACATCTTTTGTTACGCGATAATGAAAAGTATGATTTAATTTTGTTCATTTCCTTGTTGTTCAGTGGAATATCGTCGAATACAATTATTTTATGTTCGGACGAATCAAGTTCATCAATGGGAATAAAATCCTCTGGTTGTTTAACCAAACATATATCATCGTTGGCTCCAAGTTCATCACGAAGTTTATCATTGTATTCATTTAACAACTCAAATTTATCCTGCTGTGGATTAATTGTGTAGATGTAAACTCTGTCGTAGTTAAAGTTATCGTTGAGTAAGAGATTCAATAACAGATTTGTTTTACCAGAACCTGTACGTCCAACTATAAGATAATGGCAATCTGGGAGTTCGTTGTTATGTTTATGCTTGATCAATCGTTCGGTATCAAAATTTAATATTGTTGATTTTTTCGCCATTGTTGTTATATATTTTGTATGCTATATATAATTTTATGTTATGTAATTTACATAAAATTTAGAACAACTTTATCAGGATTATTAACTTCTGCTGACGAACAATCAACAACAATTGATACATCAAATTTTGTTAAAAAAAAACGGTGATACGATGACAGGTAATTTATTGATGTCGAATCAACGAATAAAGGGTCTGGAAGTAGATTATCCACCACTTAATATTGATCTTACTCAAGCTGTAAGTTATTCACAATTGTTAACAATCGACAACAACAAGTTATCGCTGACCGGAGGGACGTTAAGCGGTAATTTGTATATGGCAGGAAAAAAATAATAAACTTGGAAACAGCATATCCGCCAGCGAATTTAAATCAAACACAAGCTGTAAGTTATTTGCAGTTGCAATGCGTCGACGAAAACAAGCTTGATAAATCCGGTGGAACAATTACTGGAGATTTAAGTATGTCAGGAAGAAAGACAATAAACTTGGAAACTGCTTATCCACCAGCAAATTTAAATCAAACACAAGCTGTAAGTTAAGCTCAATTAAAATCCATCGACGATAAAAAAATTTGATAAAACCGGTGATACAATGACTAGTTCTTAGATATGTCAGGAAAAAAGATAACAAAGAATACAAACCAAAGAAAAAAATGGATTCACAATATCAGAGTCTTCTGTTTATAATACAACACAATTCAATTGTCATAGTGTTACACTCTCCGATGATACAGTAAACGAGTGGGCAGTAATTGGTGGAGCAAGTAATTACTGGATTAAAATTGAATGTCCGTTAGCGGTTGCCATATGGAAGTTTATCGTTCAAGGACGTCATAGCAACACTGAAAGATTTCTCGATTGGAAAATCGGAGGATCAAATGATGATGTTATATGGACTGACTTGTACGCCACAACAAATACCCCGTTAGGAACAACACCAGTAGAAATAACTTTACAAACAGCGCTTATTTTGAAGTTTAAATTTTATAGATTATACTCTACTCGCTACGAGCCTGTTAACCCAGGTTTATCTTATTGGCAGCTGTTTACGTTGGATGAATTAATTTAGTATAACTTATTAAAATAATGTCAGTTCCACCGATTATAACAGTTGCTAAAGAATTTTATGACAATATTTTTAACGCTAAAAAGTCATTGTTGGATATGGTACTGGAGAAAGCGAGGAGGTGAGGAAAAAATCGAATCCCTGAAATCGTTAATTGAAAAATCATTATTTAATAAAATATAAACTTAAATTAATTTTGTTAGCGTTGCCAGTATGCGAGGACCACAGCTGATAAAAGCATTAGATAACTTTGATAAAATAACCAGATATTGTCATCCTGACGATTGTCTCGATGAACAAAAAGAAATTGAACATATGCTAAAAGAAACGTTACTCGAATTCGACAAAGAAATTGTTGACCTAATAGTGGAAACAGATCTAATAAACGCACGATGTTATAGTTGAAAAGCTCAGGAAGAAAGACGAGTAAACGAAAATCATAATCGTCTTAACTGACGAGCGGATGCTAAAAAACTAAAACTAGGAAAAAATAAAAAATTGAATAATATTTTTTCAAAACGAGCAATTTCTAATCATCTTGGAATGTTTTAGCACGACAAGGAAGCATTAACTAAAATAGTTAATTTATTAGATGATGCAGAGTTGTTGATTAAAGTGTATCTCAATGCAATTAATCCTATGATATACAGCATTGATTTTGATCCAATCATCATTGACAACTCTCTGGCGATAATCAAAAATCTCAGCAAGGAAATTGATAATTTCAACGATGTTGAACGAGAAAAATTTTTAAAGATGTTGAATCAGTAGATATTGAAAACTCTTATCACTACTACGATATTAGTGAAGAAGATGATGTTCCATTTCCATCGCTCCAGCGCTTCAGATAGTTGTCGCTGCTAACCTACTTTGATGAGGTTGAAAAGGTGTTTACGAAACCGTATGAAAAAGTATTGTTAGAAATGAACTCTATCATTGGTACTACAGCGGTTAGTACAGAAAATATCAGAATATCATTGCTAATAAATTTTGCGACCGCATATGCAATCATTAGACAACATCTTGTTCTCAAAAATTTTACGTTAGATCAATTAAGCTTAGTACTCGGGTATATTGATGAAACTGAAAGATTATGTACTGATTTGATAAATAAAGTAACTTTGTACAAATTTTTTGTAAACGATGATTTCAAATCTTATAGCTGGTTAAAGAAAGATGAAGTATTGACGGACAAACGGTATGAGGATACTTCATCAAGTGTTATGACAAATACAGAGATTTTATAGCTAATAATAATGAGTTCCGTGAGATTTTAGATTATATCGTAGGTATTACAGTTTTTAAAATCAAGTAAAAAAATGTAAAACAAATATTATATAATGAAAAAAGAAATCATCTACTTCAATCATATCTCTAGCGACATCTCAAGACAGGACGTTGATGCGTTAATGCAGTACTACAAATTTTATCATAAAAAATTGTGGTGCGTAAAAAAATGTTATACTTACTATGGTCGAGTATTAAATGTTACGCCGTATCTACCACTAGCTTTAACTACTGCTGGTATAGTTTCAAGTGGAGCATCATTAAATCCCTTCCTTTTGATAATATCAGATGTCGGTATCTCCATAACAGCCACGTTCAAAAAAAATCGAGCCAAGATTCGAGATGAAAAAATGTTCCTATAAAAACGCGATAATAACGTATAAAAACTGCTTGATCAAATCAGATCGTATCTGCGAGGTGAAAAGTATGATATGGATGATTTGATACGCGAATTTCGTATTGTTGATGGAATGATAACTGATGTTCTGCCGATGAGAGTTAGCGAGTACGAAAAAGATTATGATAAAAAAAATATGGTGATGATGTTGTAAAATAATATGATGAAATTTTATCGAACAATAAAGATAATAATCAAGATCCATTAAGTAACATAATCTCTGCTTCTTTTTATCAGGAAAATTTCTGATTGCATGATCAAATACATGAATGTCAGGATCTGACATCCAATCTTCCAATCTTTCATAATCTTCCCTAAGAAGAATCCAGAAAGATTCATCAAAGGTTTGGAAATGATTCATACTTCCAAAATGACTTGATAAAACATTAAGTTTTTGAGCAGCCATTTTTATTGATTCAAATTCCACAATTCCTTTCTTCGTTAGATTTAATCCGTTCATTTTAATCCGACGATCAGGCACTACTCCTCCCATGAACGTTCTCTCGAATTCCATATTATATAATATTTCTAATCTCTAATATAATTTTATATAATCTTTATAAATACAGCCTTTGCCAGTAGTAATAGGATAAGCGCGTTTCTGGCTCAGAGACCCCAATAATCGTTTACAAAAAGTTCGGACTATCACGATTTTGCCATAAAATTCTGGTTACCCAAAAAATGATGACGATTTTTATGATGATCATATATTTTATTCATAAAAATCAGGTATAAATCTATAGTTGGAGACTATGTGATCTTTCCGAACTTTTTGTAAACGATTATTTCGGGTCTCTGAGCCAGAAACCGCTTATCCTATTACTACTGCTGTTATTTTTATGTATTTAATGAAGAAGTAGAAGAACAATATACGTTCCTTCAGAAAATCACATACTGTCACATAACTAAATACAGTTTGTTGCACATAGAAATAAAATCCTCACTACAAGAAACTTCTGAGATAGTTCTATGACTTTACTGTAAGTTCATTAGAGCTACGAATGATACTCCACAAGTTTTAAATACTTCGTATATTTCATACTGTTCCCAGTTCAAGAGCCTAGCTTAAGGAAGACATGGAGCCTTCTTTGTTTTGTTTTCTTACATTTTCTTTAACTAATGTGGTTTATGTTAATGACTCCATTTCTTGCGCCATAGCCAAATAACGCTCATTCTTGGCGATCTCGAAGTTTTTCCATCTCTGTGTAAGATTTAGAACTTTAGGGTACGTCACCGAGTGCATCTCTTAGAACACTGCTTTGTCAGTCTCCGTCGACAAGGCATCAGACGCGAGGCCACGCTTGGTTTATAAAGCCCTGATATTTCATTTAAAAAACAAGCAATGTTCTATTGATCATGTATAAATAATGAATAGCATTAATTAGCACATAAACAGCCTTTCTTAAACGGCTTACGTGCATGCAATTAGTTATTAATAATTTGCCTTAAAAACTGGATCCATAGTTTATTGCAAAGACTTTAGGTTAGCCTATTACCTGCCCAAACCTGTGTTCGAGTACGTGTCAAGTACTGTTATAACCTCGCATATCCTGGGGATATTTTCCGGGTCATTTTCTCACAAATCAGCCAACTACAGTACTTGCTAACTCTAATTAATCTATTTTGGCGTAAGTCAGAAATTTAGCTTCTAAATATATTTGCAACCTTTAATCGAGTTTTCCTTTTATGTTGGGTTTGGGTTTTTTAAGGCGTAAAACTGACATTCGGGATCTAAATTTGTTTCGGTATTCGGAGTTTACAGGTTTCGATTTACTGGAATGGTTTGGGGTTTGAGGAGTTGGATGTATTTTAGAAAAGGAACATTGTCACTTGCAAACAAAATGCTAAGTTGTATGTGATTATTAAATTCAATAGGGATCGTCGCAGTGACGTCATGTGGGGCGGGGTTCCTGGTCTGGTTGTCATAAAGACTGTAAGCTTACTCAATGTTTGACGACTAACTTCGATGTTGTCGAAAGAATTATATCCCTCCTTCTGTAACTATTGTTCAGTCTGACTCCATTACTTTGGTTTAAAGTCGATAAAACTGGATCTGAAACTGACGATGACGTTCATTTTGGAGTCTTCTATGTTCCTCCATCGGATGCAAGGTTTTATACTAAAGATGAAATGTATACGTTTGAGTTCTAAATTACAATCATGTGTACTTCAAATAAACATGTTTTAATGGGAGATTTTAATTCCAAAACTCATAAAATCAATAATTATTTGATAAAGTCCCTTCTCAAGCACCTCGATTTTGGTGCCGAATAGTTTTTTTTTTTGTTTTTAAATTCTTTTTTGTTTTCTTTTTTTTAAAATGATACCGCACAAATTCTCGACGAGTATAAATTGCCTAAGAAACGAGAAACACTAGATCAGAAGATTAATACCACTGTATAAATACAGGCATATATAAAAATAACAATCTTATTATACTAATTGGAATACTTTTGATAATTCAGTTATTTCTAGCAACTCTCTAAAATATAGTAATATCTGCATATACGAACTTTACCGACTTTTTACATTTGGTCACTCCTTGTTAATTTCTTTTAGTTTCTGCCACAAAACTAAGCAAATTCTACTGTTGATAATATTACATTATCACAATAACTGAGATGGCAAGAAAATAAAAAAGGCTAATTTTATTAAAAATATTGATTCCGGTAAACTAGAAGAGATGTTAAGGAAGACTCCGGATGCACATTATCGTATATAATCAATATATTAGAATAATATTACTGTCATCATTATTTAATGACACTGCTTCAGAATGTTTTGTAATAATAATAATAATAATAATAATAATAATAATAATAACAATAACAACAATTATAATAATAACATGGTTTGGAACAAAATGCCAAAAGGCACTTGGAAAATATCACTATGCCGAAAATATACATGACAATAACCAAACAAACGAACTGGACAAATTTTACCCATCTTGATTTTAGTTGATATAGTGCAGTAATTTATAATCTGTAATGCCATTTTGCTTTTACATATAGCGAGCACGAGCTTCATTTGGTAATACATTTGCATCATATTTCGTTTCGTTCCTTCGTGGTTCTGCCAACCAGAGCTCTGCACACGCTTAATTACATCATACATAGATTCTCCGACGATCCCTATAGCCCGTCATATATTGACCAATTGGGGCTTTATGCAAACGGTTAGTTTAAAGGGGAATTTCTTGAGGCATACACATCATCACCTAAGAAGGTGTTCATTAAGGCATTCGCATCTGAATATATATACTTCCGATTTTAATCTGATTAGGTGATACTTTATAGGGCTGATGTGAAAAATATTCCTCAACTTACTGCAGCCAGGAAGTTTATGGCACAGTTTGGAATACAGACCAGTTTAGTTGCATAGAACAATTTCTAAAAGCATAACAGAAACACTTATATTTAAAATAAAACAAATTAACATCAGTTGAAACATAATTGAAGCAAAATAGGATCTGATGTTCAAAGTGGATGTCAAATGGAAAAATCAGTCTTACAAAGCCTCAGCTAAAAAGGTTCTTTCTAAAACAATTTTGACAGTTTGTATCTGATAGCAGTAAAGTGTTGAACATCTGGAATGTACAGAAGGAATGCTGTTTCCATAGAGAGTCGCTGTATAATTTCCTCTTTGCCATTCGCCCAAGAGGAAATGTTGTAAATTTACAATGTCTAGAAGCAGGATTGACATTTGTCAGGTGATCATCATTTACTTAATTGATATGTGCTTTTAAGAAGTGAATTTACTTTATTAGATGGTGGCTGATATTTTCCTAGATTGAAGCAGGGTTTTTTCTTGAGACTAAGCTGATTGCAATTGCAGCATCAGCATCAGTTGTTAAGCCAGTTCCTGTAATAGACTTATTAACACGTATTAAAATTGGATGGGATTGGCACACTTAAACAAGCAGAGTTGCTCGATTATCCCAGGCTTTCCAATATTATCTACCTCAAATACCATGTCACCTCTTATAATTTGTTCTAATGAATGAGCTTATCTTAGGTCTGAAAGATGTAAAGAATTTTTGGTAATTTGAAGATTTTAGCTGAATGTTTTTTGTTGATCTATGAACTGATAACATTTGAAGAATATAAGTTCATATCAATAAACACTACAGTAGAAAAAGAACAATATAGATTTGACAGAATCAATTTTAAAAATGTGTCCAATTTATGGTAGTAATGAACAAGTCAGTTCAAAGCAGATGGCTTCATTTTAATGATCGGAAAGTAATGTATTATGTTTTACAACACATGTGCAACCATATAGGAAAATTTATGGAACTTATTCAATAGTAAGTGCAAAAATGTAGGTGTAAAATAATAAAATCTTTTAGATCAATCAGAGCTCTGTTACTTGTAAAATAAAATCTTTTGGACTAATTAGAGTTCTATTTAAGTGTAAATAAGACCATCTTTTGAGCCAATGTGAACTCTGTTAAGTGCAAATTATAAAATCTAGTAAGTTAATCAGAGTTCAATTTAGTGAAAAATAGTAACATCTTTTAGGTCAATCTGAGCTCTATGAAGTGTAAATAAGATCATAGTTTTGGGCAATCAGAACTCCATTAACTGTAAAATAATAAAATGTGTTACGCAAATCAGAGCTCTGTTAAGAGTCAAATAATAAAATCTTTTGGACCAATCAGAGCTCTATTAAGTGTAAAATAATAAAATCTTTTGGACCAATCATAGCTATATTAAGTGTAAAATAATAAAATCTTTTGGACCAATCAGAGCTATATTAAGTGCACAATAATTAAATCTTTTGGACCAATCAGAGCTATATTAAGTGTACAATAATAATATTTTTTAGGTCAAGTGTAAAATATTATCTGGATATAAATTTGGTGACATGTTATATCTCTTATTGTCCTTGATGACTCAAAGGAACATCAGTTAGTGTGATCAAGCTCTAAGAATCATTTGCACGGTTCTTAACACACAAAAATAATAACAATGCAGGAAAGATCTTGGAACAATGTGTCAGATTAAACTTTATTAAATTTGTATATGGTGAAGTTAACATTTGGCTGGAAAAATATAATTACTGTTACATACTTTCCATTTATATTTCAAGCAACTTTACACGAAACATCTTTCCCAAATTTATTCCAAACTGATTGGTGGGTCTTTTTCTGATTTTTCTACAAGATTTTTGGGATTTATATTGACGTCAGTGTCACGAGCAAGAGTTTGAGCAATTAAGTGGAACCTAGACGGACAAATGTATTGATGGACAGCCCGACGGATTGATATTGTGATAGCTTCTGTAACCTGTATGTAACCTGCATTTCTGGTAATTTATACATTTTTAGTTGTTTATATGGATATAAAGACAACATGTAATATCAAAGACAGCATAGAATATCGCATTTAATTCGAAATTCTTTGACAGCAGCCATCACAATTAAGGTTTATTATGAGCAATTGAGATGCGGAAGTCATTTTCTGAGGTAATTCAGTCTTGAAAGACAGATGCTATCAACGTAGTGTCCATATACACTTGCAGGTGATGCAGCCATTGTAATCACGTGCTACAACTAAACGCCGCATCCAGCAGGATTAAGGACATCGTAGAGACTGACAGCCTGAAAAAAGCAAATATTATGTTTACATTTTAAGACTGTAAATAACATGGTAGATTGTCTAACATAATACAAGTCTTGCATAATTTTAATCATCCCTATGAACAGCATTTGTATTTTGCATCATTAAGGTCAAATAATTACGACTAGGTCAAATGATCGATTTGATTACATTAAATTATTCATGGAATTCTTAAAAACGATTTTAATCTTTTTTGTCCAAGTGTATTTTGTGGTTTGATTTAGGTCAGCCCTCTGAAAGGTGATTATTGATCTGATTTAGGTCAACTCTCTGAAATGTTTTGAGGGGTCTGATTGAAATTAAACATCTGAAAGGTATTTAGTGGTCTGATTTAGGTCAGCTCACTGAAAGGTGTTTAGTGGTCTGATTTAGGTCAGCTCACGGAAAGGTGTTTAGTTATCTGATTTAGGTCAACCCTCTGAAAGGTGTTTAGTAATCTGATTTAGGTCAGTCCTCTGAAAGGTGTTTAGTGATCTGATTTAGATCAGCCCTCTGAAAGGTGTTTAGTGATCTGATTTAGATCAACCCTCTGAAAGGTGATTAGTAATCTGATTTAGGTCAACTCTCTGAAATGTTTCGAGGGGTCTGATTGAAATTAACCATCTGAAAGGTATTTAGTGGTCTAATTAAGTTCAGCCCACTGAAAGGTGTTTAGTGATCTGAATTAGATTAGCCCTCTGAAAGGTGTTTAGTGATCTGATTTAGGTCAACACCCTGAAAGGTGTTTAGTGATCTGATTTAGGTCAACCCACTGAAAGGTGTTGAGTGATTTGATCTAGGTCAGCCCTCTGAAAGGTGTTTAGTGATCCTATATTTTGATAATGTTTTGATTTCACGGTTCCATTTCAGATCACCAGTAATTGTAGCCCTAAATATTTGATTTTAATGAAGTTTTCTAAAGATGTACGGTCCAATAAATAAGATATACTGGCTTATGGTACTTCTTTCTTGTTGTTGTTGTTATTGTTGTTGTAGGGTTTAACGCCATTTTTCAGCACACGATAGGCTTTACATAGAGGCCAGTATTAATGGTGGAGGAAGAACCCGGGTAACCCCGGAAAGAACCACCGTCCCACGAGACTTCTTTCTTGTCATTTGTATTAGTTTGCATTTCTTTGTAGGGAATCACATGCCACATTTTAATGCTCATTTTTTTAGCTTATTAATTTCATTTTGTAGTATATTGGTATCCTTCTGGGGTTTGATTCATATTTAGTACTACAGAAGCTACATCGGACTATCCAGATTTGAACCATTTATCACGACATATTGGTATCAAAACAAAAAAATGATTCTGTCTATTGATATGAACTCTTTTAACCTAGTGAACAGTAATTATTAGTCATTGTGCGATCACCTTTTCTGAGCATATATTTACTTGAAACCAATCTTTTGGGATATTGCAGATATCCGAGTATTGCTGAAAGGTGTTTAGTGATCTGATTTAGGTCAACCCACTGAAAGGTGTTTAGTGATCTGATTTAGGTCAACCCACTGAAAGGTGTTTAGTGATCTGATTTAGGTAACCCACTGAAAGGTGTTTAGTGATCTGATTTAGGTCAACCCAATGAAAGGTGTTTAGTGATCTGATTTAGGTCAACCCACTGAAAGGTGCTTAGTGATCTGATTTAGGTCAACCCACTGAAAGGTGTTTAGTGATCTGATTTAGGTCAACCCACTGAAAGGTGTTTAGTGATCTGATTTAGGTCAACTCTGAAGATAGTCTCTTAACTATTTTTGGATATGTTCAATCAGTACAACAAGCTTTTGAAGCGTTTATACCGTGGAGCAACTTGGAACTCCTATCCTAAGCATAGTACAGCTACATTATTCATTGTTGGTGCTTTTGGAAAGATGCACGGTGAAGCCATGTCACTGGAGTGGGGAAATACATTGCAAAATTGGGTGTTCAGTGTTTCAGCTTTCATTGTACCTGCTTCTATTAGTTTCGTATCTGTCAAAAATGGTGAAAAATTCTGGGGACCTTTTTGTCTGGTTGTTGATTTATTTCCAAACTGATTTCGAATCTGAAGTTGGGTTTCCATTTATGTTGTTGACGTAGTTTTTACGTGCATTTTTGACATGTTCTTTAATGTTAGCTTTTAACCGTTTCTGTGTTGTTATTGATGTTTCCGTTCCAGTGGCCTAGTGGTTAGAGCGTCCGCTTCGGTTGCTGGAGGTCGCGGGTTCGAACCCCGGCCGAATCATACCAAAGACTTATAAAAATGGTACTAACAGCTGCCTCACAGGCGCTCAGCATTAAGAAGTTATTGTTTGGACTGGTCTGCATGGCATCAGGTTAATGTGACTGGGTGGAACATTATGCTACATGTTTTCAGCATGATGCCCCAGTGCTAGACATCACTATGAATTGCAACACTGCAGATATCGTAGCGATATGACTGAAAAACTGTTAAAGTTACGTTAAAAATTCAAATCACACACATGCACAATTCATTTTTTCTTGAGGGTACGCTTAGCTTCAGAATGAGTTTTGTTATTTCTACAAACTATTTCTATAATTTTGTTTTTATACAGGATATCGACACCACCAAATGAGCTACTCAGTTTTCAAGAAACAGTCTTTTCAGCTGTAGTTAGAATTTTTTTATGTTTATCGTTTCTAACACCACTTAAATATCTGAATTTTACAAAGGCACTAGATTCGGATCACACTGCATCAAGATGTTCTTTAGTAAACAAATATAACCTTCGACGGTTTTGTTTTTGTTTCTGGGTATACGTGTATCAATAGGGTACAAGTGGCAATATCATGGGCAATAAACTAGATGATTTAGAATCCGAAAATTTGCCGGGTAATGAGGTCTTTTACTAGTTGGGAATTCGACAATTTGTTCTAAGCCATGGTCATTTGTAATATCAACTACGAAATGGTCCTCTGATTTACTATGCTTATTCCCCAGTTTGTAAATTATATTTCTCCAGTGAAGGTAATTATAATTAAAATCCCAATAATGTAGATTTTTGTCATCCAAATCACAAGAACAAGAACTGTTATCGATGCGGGTCAAACCTACTTATTGACAAATTGATCTTGACTTTAATCAGATTACCTTCAACTTCTGTCGTCGGCATACTTCGGTCTCTGAAGACAAGGAAGTTACTTGACGAACAGCGTTTGTCGTGGCTGAATAGACCCACTTGAGTGCCACAGACTGCTATGTCTTGTCCTATCTATGGACTCTAGTAGTTGCGATTGTTTTCACTTGCATCTCTGAAGTCCTTGGTCGAATACGTGCCTACAGCGATTGCTGTCCTGAGCAAGTGTTTCACAGCTGTTCAAATCGATGTCCAGCACATTGGCTTCTCACTTGTAATATTGAACGCGTGTATGAAGGTGTGATAGACCTGACGGCCTTTAAACAGAGGCCATTTCGTCGTATAGGTTGGTTGGTTGGTTGGTTGGTTGAATTTTTAACGGCGCATCAGCACTATGAGGCTATTTAACGCCATACAAAAGGTTATATCTTTCATCATTTAAAAGTGGTAAAAGGTTTCGTATCGACCAGCGATACGAAACCAAACAGTTGAAACTAAAACGGTAAAATGGTAACGGTGATAAATAAATAAAGTTTCCCGATCAACGGGGAGTGCAAATGATGTATGACAACGAAAATAGATGAAAGGTAATTAAAATTTAGCGACGGTATATACAGTACATAAAACTGTACAAGGTGATAGCATAAAAGCTATATCTTATGATAAATGTTTACTTCCTTCAGGAAGTCTATAATATAAGAAACGCTAAAGGATGTCTTTTGGTACGCATCGTTCATCAATTCGATATACATCCAAATCATTATTTAATTTTGAACAAACTTCGTAGCAACGTTTATACTTTATGAAATTTATGTTCAGCATCTGTCCGTCCTCCTTTCCGGAAATAGTATGGCTTCCTTAGCATCTCGGTGTGTTACGTGTAGGCTCGTACAAAAGTAACAAAAGAAATGAGTGAAGTCAACAAGCTTTGTAAATTTAACAAAATAATGTTCTTCGCTAGAAAACAAAGTAAAAATAGGACTTACGGTTTGTGAATATAATCCAAAAATTAATACTAGAATTGAAAAATATAAGTCCTATCACTAAACAGTTCTAATTGAATCCAAGTTCGAATCTCGATGAAGTTCCACGATGAAAGGCGATGACGTCCTCTATAACCAGTTTGTGCTGATGTGTCAACAGTTCCTTGTTGAGTCACCAAGAATATAATTCCGGCTTTAGAATTCCGAATAATTTTTAGTAAATGTCTTTGTCCAAGAATTTCGGTGAAGAAAAGTATTTTCCAGGGTGAATAAATGATTTTAAATAAAAAAAAACCTCAGTTCAAATGGCAACAACAGGAATACCTTTCAGCCTCAAGCTATTATTTTACAACTGACCAAAATTCACTGAGATTGAGAATTAAACCCAACTAAAACGTAATTTCAAGCCCGCGTGATGGGCTACGTGATCACTCACTACAAGTCAATTAGCACGTAGACCAGCAGAGCCTTAGCTAAGAATCTGATTCCCACACTGGAAATGAATTTAAAAATAAAACAGTTTACAACAGAGCCAACACGTGGGCTGAATATGACCTTGGTAATAACCAATCATTTTCACTTAGTGTTTACAAAATTGGAACCAAGGTCAAGAACTAGGTCAACAAAAAATATAATGTAGCAATCATTTTGCGTTCTAAGCAGACTAAAAGAACTGAACTAAATTTTTCTAGAAAAATGTCAAATCCAGTGAATAAAGTTATTACAATAACATGTAATGAAAATAAAAATAAAATAAAAGAGAATTTAAAACTAACACACAAGTAATTTAATTACATGTACGTAACAGGTAGTAAGCCTATTTTCAACATCTCAAGAACAGCTGAATCAGTTTTGGTCATACATGTATTTGGTATAATTTGACATGCTGATTGCTGTGTTAAAGATGTATCTGCAGTGGCTTCTTATCGAATTGGTGGTTTCCATAGCAACTGTACGGAAAGTATATTTCTAACTTTTCTCCAGAATGGTTGAGGTAATTTTAGTTTACTTTGCTAAGAACAATTCTAAGGACGTGCTGTACCAGATCTGTGTCTAGCAGCGTTGTGGCAATTCCATAGCAACCACATACGAATCCTGTGTATTTCTGATTCTTTTCTGTCAGTTTGATCAAACTTCGTAGTAATGTTTCTTTGGACATGCTTTATTAAACGTTTGATCTACTAGCAATTATGTAGCTTCCTTAGCGACCAGGTGGAAGCACTATGTTTTAGCTTCTCTAGAATGGCTGAGCCAGTTTCGCTTATTTTGTGGGGGTGGGGGGTGGGGGTGGGGGTGGTGGTGTAACAACTTTTTATAGGATATTCTCTACTATAAGTATTGAAATTTCTCCTATAGCAATGGTGTCACGTACATAGCAACCAGGTCTATAAATATTGGAGAAATTATGCTGACGTGCAAATAAAGCTGGATGAAAACATCAAAAAAAAAAACAAAAACAAAAAAAAAAAATTGAAACAACTGTATAGTATATAAAAATCTATGCCACTGGAGGATATTACAACAGAAAGTATTCTTCGGCCCCACAGTTTTTGCTCTTCCGTTTGGTTTTTAGGTAGATGTCACCTACCTGCGCGATCTCTGTTCCATTTTAACTCCTTGCTTATTTGTCAAAAGGCAAACCTTTTTCTACAATTTTATGGTCATTCTGTTATAATTTTACGGCTTATTCGTGGTTCTGAAATGTGTCGCGTCCGACTATTTCGTATTTTCCTATATATCAGAGCAAGAGATTTTTTTAAGCTGTTTGTGGGCCGAAAATTTGTCCTAAAACATCCAAAGCCCCCCCCCCCCGAAAATAAAATGAAAAGAAAAAACTTGGTCCGTCCCTTAATCTTGTTGCTTTCTTAGCAAGATGAGGACTAATCGCTGTATTTCTAATGCTATATATTTATTTTCATGGAAATCGTCCTAATGATAAAACCAGATGACAAACTCATCTAGAGTAATCTTCCGTCTTCATCCTCCGTCGCTTTTGTAAAGGTAGCCATAACTTTAGTAAATGCCTGATTAAAGACCACCAGTAGAACAAACTTCTTTCAGATAGCTTCCCGTCCTTGGACAGATGTAACTCCTGGGTAATCAATATGACATTTTATGACTTAGCTTTGCCGACATCATATTTTGTGAGCAATGTAGTCTGTTGAACCCACTGTAAGCTCAGTGATATGTAACGAAGACGCGTACACGATTTTAGTATCAGCAACAATAAAGTGAGGAAGAAAACAGTCTGCTGTTGTTAATACAATTTATTTTAGCATAGAACATTGTTCTAAATTCACCAACAGAATTTCAACTACTGCTTAAATATTTATGTCACCAATGAATTTAAAAGAAGTTTACTGTTAGCCATCAATGATAGAAACTGTTATGCTGCTTCTCATATTTAATCACGGTTCGTACAACCTTTAAAATTCTTGAACTTGAGAGGATGCATTGAAGACGGTTGGTTTTAACTTTTTAAAAGTCCTTGACGTTGTCCCAAAACTTCTTGAATTTATCAGAGGGAATATAAAACATTTAAAGTGTGTGTGTGTGTGTGTGTGTGTGTGTGTATATATATATATATATATATATATATATATATATATATATATATATATATATATATATGACGCAAAACATGAATAGTTACCATATGAAATAGAATCTCCTTGCTGCAATGATGCGCTAATTAGTAAGATGTTATTTTGTATTTATTATTTAAATTTTGTTTTGCTTTGTTTTGTTTTTGTGAATTCTGTATTTGTTTATTTCCGTAAGAAAAAAAATCATCGAAAACGTTTGCATGTCCTTATAAACTCATCAGAAAATCATCGAAACTCAACTCTCTTCAGCTGTACGAACCAGGGATCTGCTAAGTTGGTAGAACGTCGGAAATGTTCTAAAAAGATTTTCCTTTATCAAAGGATTCCAAAACTAATCTATTGATAAATGAAAGGATCTCCATATTCTTTTTAGAAAATAATTTAATTGTCCCCAAACTTTTCGTATAAATATGCAGTCCCAAAAGGAATGCATTTAAATTTTTCATTTCTTTTGCAAATTCACACAATTAGGAAGTTACTATTATATATTTAAAGAGAAACTAATTTTGTTGCCACTTATTTCATTATGTATATATATACTCAGATTCTCTGAGCTTAGTGATTGGTGCACATTTGAAAGGAATAAGGTATATCGTTTCCAAACTCTAGTTCTTGATTCTGAAGAAAAGCCTCCAATTTTCTGTTAACAAAGTCTATATAATTTTCATGCAAATTTCTTCTTTAAAGGAAACTATTTATTTTATTTTTACTTTTAAAGATACATAAATCTATCTATGTATGTAAATTGCAATTGAGGACACAAAAACATGGCATTTTATGAAGTCTTGGTTGCCATTATCAAGTTTCAAATTTAATTATTCACAAGATAACAAAATTATTTTATAAATAGCCCTTGTTTATTTTATCCCTTCATTTATTCATTTTTCAAAATGTAAGGTAATTTTATTAAGCAGAGTTCTTGAGTTTTTTTCCACAGTATTTGAAAATGAGACAATACTTTCACTATGGATAAATTAACACCATCTTTCGAATTTCTACATCTTGAAGTCTATTTCTTAAATGTTAAGCATTATTGTTGTAGTGTAAGAAAAGTTCAACACACACACACACACACATAAATATGTATATATATATATATATATATATATATATATATATATATATATATATATATATATATATATATGTGTGTGTGTGTGTGTGTGTGTGTGTGTGTGTGTGTGTGTGTGTTTATACCTCATACATTAAAAATAACATGGCATTTAAAGTGTTGGTATAAAGCAATTTGATATACCAGTACTATTGGTATATCAAATTGTGATCCGCCCATGGCGCAATAATACGCATATATAAATATTCTAGCGACCGTCTGCAGTTGATTCGAGATCAATGATGAATTTCAACACATTAATCATTAGTGACATATGAAAATAATGATTAAAAACAAATGAATTTAATATGGTACACATTTTCATCACAATCCTTTTCTGATTTCTGTTTCTCCCTCCCCTCTTATGCGTAACGGACGACTACGGAGAAATGTGGAGTGAGAGAGAAAAAGGAATTTGGGCTGGATTAAAACCTTGAAATAGAAATTACACCAAGTAGCCTACAAGAATATGGTTCGTCATTACGATACGCGTGCTCTGTTCTTGGGATTTATCTACAGTGTTTATCAAATGATACAAAGTTGCAACCATGTTGACATTATATAGTAAATTCCTCGGTTACGTGGTACACATACTGTGATGTATTCAAAGTTTAGTTTTTGTTGCTGTTCTTAAACATACTATAATGTTCTAAAAATAGATTATTATTAATTAAATATGAAAATGTCCAACTGCCTCTCTGT
Organism: Megalonaias nervosa; assembly: GCA_016617855.1. Taxonomy (NCBI): domain Eukaryota; kingdom Metazoa; phylum Mollusca; class Bivalvia; order Unionida; family Unionidae; genus Megalonaias; species Megalonaias nervosa. Next base: position 891 of record JAECUM010094580.1, on the reverse strand, counting down.
CTGTTTGTGTCTGTGTCTGTGTCTGTGTCTCTGTCTCTCTCTCTCTCTCTGGACCATCGTAGCAAGATACGGGCTAAAATCTTTGAAATGACGAACGTAGAGGATTTTCGTTTGTTATCCCACGATATCTCTGGACTTATGAATGATGGTAAAAGTTAAGGCAAACCGACCAAAGGATGAGAGAGAGAGAGAGAGAGAGAGAGAGAGAGAGAGAGAGAGAGAGAGAGAGAGAGAGAGAGAGAGTTTATGGTCGGTGGTACTGTTACTAAAGCAGAATAATGACTTAGATCAACTGTAAATATATTAAAATATTTTCATTACCTCTTGTTGGTTCGTCATTTCGCTTAGTTTCTATTCCACATTAATTTCCATGAGCCGCTAGGTGAATGGCTTAGAGTTCATGCGAATGTCGTAGCTAACCAAGTATTTGTAGTGCTCTTCTTTTATTATTAAAACCATCTTTCATGTTTAAATCGTAAGTGTGTATTGGATTGATTTAATCAAAGTGAAGAAAAATAGAAACTAAATAAAGAAAACAATCAACGCATCAATATGCAAAGGTGATTGTGAATAGCCACAAAAGGCATAGAACTACATTTTGTAGCGGACACACTCAGGGATGTGAGGAGTTCTTTCATTCAGTCAATACACAGCTGCCTGTAGCAAATCTTAACTCCGTTCAAAGGGCAAGTATATGTATTTGTATGTGATATAAATAAAATATATGTACAGTATGTACGCTGTATCAATGATATACCACTCGTTGTATACATTTTTCATTAAAAGGAAACTCGGCAAGCCTCGTTTCCTTTTACTGAAAAATTTATACATCTCGTGGTATATCATTGATACAGCGTACATACTATACATATTATATATATATATATATAT
>JAECUM010094579.1:0-22735 GCA_016617855.1 Megalonaias nervosa | reverse complement strand
GAGGAAGAATGATTATTAACCACCTTGATGTTCAAAAATATTTTATTTTAATAAAATTTATTGTAAGGACAGACGACGATACTTGGATTATTCGTGACAAGCGTGATCCAGTCCGTATGCAGTCAGGAAATAATATTGTTCTCTTGAGTAATAAATCTAAGCCCGGAATACTGACTGGTATTGACAAACCGGATTATGGACGTAGATACCCTGTGACTGCGGTTGTATATGCAATATATCCGCTGAATAATAAACCTGACATTGGAGATCTCAAACCGATGAGACTGTCAGAGTCAAGAATAAACTGCGTGGCTGAACGGGTAACAGAACATTTCACAAACGCGATACGTGGTAATGGTTTAACAGATTTACGACGTAACAAAATAAATACGTGGGCAGAATCAGTTAAAGATACTGGAGCATCTATCAGGGACGTTGATAAACTAGGAAAATTATTAAAATTTCCAATAACAGTGAAGACGTTAACAGGAGAGATTTTATATAAATCGGAATATGAATCAAGAGGAGCTTCGATAGATATTATTGATCACAATGCACATGCATGGACTAATGCTGTAACAATATTTCCACGAGACAGAACGGTTAAATTTTATGATGGTCATATATTTGATTTTATCAAAAATATCAGTAAAAGTGACCCTGTATCTGTTTGGTTATTTCAAAGTTCAGAATATGATCATTATGATCAGTTTGTACGGCCTGGTGGGGATATTTATCGTACAGAATCTCTTCATGTAGAAATGGAACATCTTGCGCTGAAATATACTTCTGACGATGTCAAAGTTAGACAATTACTGAATAATTGTTTTACCGTTCCATCTGTCGCGGCTGACTTTGCTCAGGAGAAAAATTTGTGGAAACCAACACGATTGGAATTTCTCGAAGATGTCCAGAAAAGTTGTATAGAATATGGACACGGTGGATTGTGGAATACTAAATACAAGTATAACGACGTTATCTCCGTTGACGTGGTAGCGTGTTATCCTGGAAGTTTTCTTGGATACGGAGAATGTTCTAGATACTTTAAGAGATTCGGACATCGATCACATGAGATGACCAGAGTTGCGATAAACGGACCCTTACCAGATTTTGACTTAACCGGATTTGCCTATATAGAATCATTTGAGTTCACAGAAGATCTCCATCCGATTACTTATACTTGGTTTGGAAGACATTTTTCAGAAAAATGTTGGGTTCCAATAGTACTATTGCGATATATGCTTGATGTTGGAATTTTAACATTATTGAAGGTGAGTGAAGCAATTATATCGTATCGGTCACAAAAACAGGTTTGGTTACAAGAACCAGATAGATTTAATATTAATGATGCTAGAAGAGAATTTCCTGATCTCAATGAAGATGACATTATTAAAATTACTAATAATATACGTAAATGCAGGGACGAGCACGATGAAAAACTTGCAAAAGATCTTGGTAGAAAGATAATTGGTAAATTTACACAAGGAGGATCATACGATTATAAAAGACACTGTACAAGATTGATTATGGACGATGCTGAACTCGATTTTATAATCGCTGATACAACGGAAAAAAACACATCTATAAGCCGATGTAATGCTTATTTATCAGATGGAACCAAACTAGGTACAATTGTGAGCTATATTAATGGTGACTCACCGCAATTTACTCATTTAAGATCTTCAATGTTAGCCTATGTTTCGATAAATCTACTGTCTATGATAAATAGATTTCCTCGTTACGCTGTCAGAGTTGCCACGGATTCGTTCTACATAAGTAAAAAATATACGGATTTGTTAAAACCGGTACTTGGTAATGGTGAATGGGGATCATGGAGAATAAAACAAGAAAATATACTTAGTTATTCTGAATCTGCCGACGTTGAAATTAAGGAAATATATTACAAAAATAATAATCAAGTATCAAAGTCATCAGCACCGTCTGTATATGATCCTGTGGCTAGACATAAGACTGTTTATCTTAACGGATGCGGTGGTTCAGGTAAAACAACTCGTGCGATTAAATTATTCCTAAACAACCATTCAGATATAATTGTTTTGACACCGACACATAAATTAGCCAGAGAAATAAAAGAACGAGGAGTAAAATCATGTACATATCATAGTTTCTTCAGATGGTGCGGAGATACATGGACTCCTGAGCGAATGGGTGAGAAATATATACCTAAATATATCATCTGGGACGAGGTAGACACGGTGTCGTTAGAAATATTAAAAACATTTCTTGATTGGTTACTGCTGTAATAATATGTGGCGATCATGGTCAACCACCACCCTTTATTGGTCAATCTCCACATGAATGGCTGAAGAATAATGTAGATTATTATGAAGAAATAAATGATGATCATAGAGCTATTGATAAACCGCTGAAAGAACTTAAAAGATTAATCAGATTACAGCCAGATAAAATACAATGTGAGATAATGCGAGGAGTAATTCCAGAGACTACAATGAATGATTTTCTGAGTTTATGGAATCCCGCTGATTTAATAGTTGCAAGTAGAAAGATAGTTCGTGATGAACTACAGGAGAAATTATTTCTGTTACATAAAGAAAAATTTTCAGATCTACCTGTACCATTATGTTATCGCCCAGCAGATACTCGACGACAGAATATTGAAGTTGAAATTCCTGGTGGTGGGATACAAAATCTTGTCTTGAATGATATTGTTTTGGTTGCTGTTGATGTTGTTGAGAATGCGCTGAGTATAGATAAATCTCCGTGGACGTTAGGATACGCTATAACGATTCACTCGTCACAAGGATTAACTATTTCTGATACAAATATCTGGATTGTAGATGATCAGATCGAATGGTCAAATTTAGTCTCTCTTGCAGCATCTCGAGTCAAAAGAATATATCAACTACATAGGGTTATTATGAATTTTACAGAAAATAATAATCAAACTGTTAGTAATGACGTAATAAGAAAAAACTATCTGGTTATAAACAATGTGACAAAAAAAAAATAAGCGTGACTTTGATATTGATACTGAATTTATTATAACACTAAAACAACAACAAAACAATCATTGTGCAAGCTGTAACGCAGTAATGTTATGGCAATATTCGAATAATAATCCAAGACAATTTACCGTAGACAGAATTAATAGTGATCTTGGTCATACACGTGATAATGTGATGCTGACCTGTCTTGAATGTAATCGACGTAGAGGTGCTAATTTACATAAGTGAAGGTGGTGGTAATTGTATGTCTTTAGGAATTACTTGTAATTGTTCGCGTACAAATCCACGTTGAGGAGCAGTTGAATCTAGTCTGTAAATTGCAGGTCTACCAGTGGATCTTACCACGCTAGAAATTGTATGTGTAGTCACACTCCAGATAGGATCAGTTGCTCTTTTTTTACCACCTTCAAGTTCACCAGGTTCATATAAATATCTTACAGTTACATTACCTAATACTGGTTGAGAGGAAGATTCACGGCGTTGTATTGGTATATATTTTTTTGTGATCGCATTAGATGGTTTCATGGAAGTTGAACGAGTAATTTCGTTATTTAACGCAGCTATCACACTTGGTAACCTTGCAACCCATTCACGAGATCTCTCACCGGACTTAAAGTCAATGGATATTTCCTTTGCATATTGGTATCCAAATAACCGCTCGGCAAGTGTTCGATTAAATCGTTCAACGATTGCCTGATGACGATGAATTTCAGTGTGTCCTCGTCTGATTTTAACGTTATGTTTTTTTCATCAACAATAATACCGCACCAAGAAATTCTTTGCCAGGATCAACTTGTAATAATTGTGGCCGTCGTAGACCACCACGCTGATAAATTCGCTCAAACGCAGATGCAACCTCAGATGCTGTTTTTGTTGATAATGGTTCAGCTTCTTTATATCTACTTGCAACGTCAACGACAGTTAATGCATATTTGTATGTGCGTGATTGACGTCTACGTGTTTTAATAGTATCGTGTGGTAAAAATAAAATATCTGCTTGATGAACTTCATTAGGAGTGCTGACATCAAAAAATGAATAATTAATTTTGTTAGGTGGTGGTAGATAAATTTGCCATATTGCTTGTTTTGATAACCACGCTGCAGCATCAGAACGTAATACTTTTGCAGCTTCAGATAATTTAGTAATCGCTGATCTGCCTCTCCAATATCCTCTTGGGCTATAATAAATAGATTCCATTATAATAGTTATATAATTAATTACCTGCCCCTAACATTATTTTACCTTTCATGGCAGTTTTTACTAGAAAACGAGTTTTTCTCTGACAGATATATTTGGTATAGAATTTAACGCATGTATCAATTTTACATCTGCGAGATGCCGTTGTTGTAAATCTTTACTTTTATACGCAGCATCATGAACATGACACGCTTGATCAATCTTATTTATTGGATACTCTCCTGGTCTTGGTTGATCTTGATCATCAAGTCGGATATCAAGCCGAGTTCCAGGACCACAATAATTATATCCAGGAAGATGTTTCTCACCTGGGTATTTAGCCCATGGAGCCCCTGGTAATTTCCATAATGAAGCGGCGATATCTCCGCCTGTCTTTGATGAAATAAATTTATATTTTTTTGTACCACATTTCACACACTTGCCTGTAATTGCACGTCTTATATTCTTCGTTGTTATTGTTGTTAATTCGGCAGTAGGTGTAGGTACTCTACATCGAACGCAATATAAATCCATGTTATTTATTATATGGATATAATTGACTTTTCTGCGAAACAAAAACAGGAACCAGTAAAGCATCATCCAGCGTTACCGAATTCTATCAGAATGATTATAATAGGCCCCATCTGGATCAGGCAAAACACAATTATTGCTTAATCTAATAATGAGATGGCTGAAGTGGGATAAATTATATTTGGTAGCGCCATCTGTAGATGATCAACGGTGTTATGAAGTACTTAAAGATTTTAATGAAAATGCAAAATTGCTGACTGAAAACGGTAATGATGTTGTTGATTTTATTACCGATATTGATGAAGCCCTATCTGTAGATGACCTAGATGGATTTATTAATAACCTCGTAGTATATGATGACGTTATGTTAGATAGACAAACAAATCCAGCTAGAATATTTTCTCGAGGTAGACATAAAAATACTGACGTGATTTCTGTTACTCAGCGATATACACAAATACCTAAAGTGATCAGAGATAACTGCAATATTTTGGTTGTGTTTAATGGAGTAGATAATTATACCTTACAAAATATTTATTATACTTGGTGTTCAGGGGATATGGATATGATCAAGTTTAAAAATTTATTTTCAAAAGCACAAGCTGTTCCGTTCGGATATATAACAATAAATCTACATGACCCAAGATCCAGATATCGTATAGGTCTGGATAAAATCTTTGGTTAATTATAGCAGCAGGAAGGGTGAAAAACAACCAAAATTAATTGACCAACGAGTAAACTAAACGCACTATAAAATAAAAACAAAAAATCAACAATAAAATAACAAAAATAACTAACCCAAACGATTTTATTATCCGTTTTCAACCGTACGGAAATAGTCTCGGTTAGAGACTTTGGTTTAGAGTTATTGACATTGTTTTTTCAGCCTTCGTAGGAACCTTATGTTTTAGACAAATGACGATTCAGACAAGTGGTCTGTTCACCATTCCTGCTGCTGGTGAGCAATGAAAGAAAACATATTGCTAAAAAGAATGAAATGAACCAACGCGATTAAAATATATAAATTATGTAATTCGAGAGAGAAAGAGCAAGAACATATTTTCTAAATATATCCCGAGAATAAAATAAATAATGAATCTGACAGTATTTATTGTGTTATCTTGTAAATGAGAAATGAGAAAAAGCATCGCAAATAAATCAGCTCAAGAGTAGGAAATCTCAGTTAACCTTTTAAATCGTTGCAACAATAAATTAAATACAGAAATACGCCATAGTATTCTCGTCCGTATATTGAGTTTGCAATATCCTGCACGTATTTTGTAGGTATAAATTTGGCAAACCTCGTTCGCGTATAATAATAAAAATATTCCAGGAAAAAAAGCAGGACTCGGTCAAAATTACATGACAAACTGTTCACAAATGTTCCTTAAATATGGCGTACATTTCCATTTAAGAAGATCTGAAGTATATATTATATCTTCACTTCTTCCCTTCCCTTTCGGAAATTGTCAAAAAGATGTGCTACAATGATATACAATAAAATAGTCTTCTTCAGCACCACAGCACTATCTAACGAATATCTACAAAAGACTACTTTTCGCGATACACAAGTGTAATCATTTAATCAATCGAAAACGATAGTATATATATATATATATATATATATATATATATATATATATATATATATATATATATATATATATATATGGTACGTTCGGTGATTTAGAACAAAACCTGTATATCCTGGCAGAGTACGTGTTCTTAAGGCAGTGGAAAAACCACAGGTTTTCTCTTTTCTTGAATTTGTGTTACGTGCATGTATGTATTTGTGCGTATATGTGTGTATGTGAGATAACAAACGTCGTTCGAAGGAAAGAAATTTAAATCAGAAATCTCAACAGATGCAAGGAAGAATTACATAGGTCCAAATTATACAGAGTAACATTAATTATAAAATAATGATCGTCTGTCCTACTAATAGAAAATGTGTTACAAGTCTGAGATAACGTGAGATCTCAGATGTAATGATCCCCTTAACAGGAACTCAAGTTTACTTTCATTACCCATAACACATGTAACTCATTATAAGCCAGGCGGATGGAAAATGTCACACTTATATTAATCTTCACGCTTATATTAAGCTATATGGGATCAGGATGTGAATGACAATTTATCAATTTTATTTTTTGAATGAGTCGTATTGTCCGTAAACTATCTAGTAGCTGGGTCACCTCTAAGCAGAAGTGATAGAAATTTTGTGTTCATTTTAATTTATGTGAGTTAATAAAATTGCATGTGACATATCAATAGATACATCTCCTAATTGTCTTAAAACAAAACTTCTGCTTATAATTTCAGGATCTATACTATCTCGGATGTATCTATGGGGACAACAGAAAGGTATAGGAAGTATTAATTCAAATTTGTTCCTCCCCATGTCTGGAACACCCTGCCAGACGAAAATTAAATTTCCCATCTCTTGAACATTATGCCAAACGAGATTTCATACTCCTCCCCACGTCTAAAATATGGTGCATGACGAGATTCGACGTGCGCATTCTAGCAGAGTTTTTGACAGGTTGTTGCAAGCATGGGAGAAAGCCAGTTGTGAGAGTGACCTTTGAAAATGTTTTTTAAGCGTGGTTTTCAATCGATTAATTTTGCTCTGCGTATGCACTTTCAATTGCAGTTTAGCAACTGTTGGCAGCACTTGCCACCTACTTTCTAATGCTTTTTAAACTTTCTGTAATGCTGAATACGTTGCGCTTCACATTTTGTTTTATTTCTCCAAAGTCAGTTCCTCATATGCCACCTTCATCTGCATTTTAAATAACTACATGATGTAAACTGGATATGTTTATGAGTGACTATACCCCTATGTTAATTTATCCACTCAATTTAAAAGCGGCAATTAAAGGTGCATTTGCAGAGTTAGTTAAAAATGTGCCCAAAGTTAGATCTATGTACTGGTTTTAACAGAAATCTATTATCGGTTACAGGGTAAAAGTACTGCTGCCAAGACTGGACGGATGATTGCAGGTTCATCCCTCTTAGATTATGCAAATCCTGGAAAGAACTGTGCTGAAGCAATTATTCCGATCAAGTATAGAACTATATTTCAAAACAAATCAACACATGAATTAAAGATTAGAATCCGCTCCCTTCCGGTCGCGGGCTTGGCATGTTAACTGTCGAATTACCGTGCCTCTGACAGCAACAACCATTTAAAAATTTATACAGCTAAACTCTCAGAAGTATAAAAGAGCAATTATACTACCCCCGATGTTGGCGTTGTCTGCATCCACTCATATAAAATCATATACATGTGTACATTCTCACTGCATTGTAATCATTATGTCGTCCTAGGTCCTAGGGAATAGTTGGAGTGGGTTTCATTGTAACTACATCCTGACCAGGGTCTAATGGGCTAATTTAGTAATTACATGTACATTATTTGTGCACTGTTTATTTGGTTTTTGCGTTTAGCTCAGAGGTTTGTTTTTATATGCTGAGATACCTGGAATTAAGAAATCTAATGAAGTGACGAATATTGATGAGTTTTGCATCTCACAAAAGTAGGTCATTATAAATCATATTTCACGGTTCACTGACTTGGGTCACAGTTTGTGTTTTGTATATATTTCGCAAAACTTGTTCATGCTAGAATCGTCAAACTAAATGAGATCTGCATCTCTATTAGTACGATAGGGTTCACAAAATTAAAGGTAACTGTGACCTATGTTTCACATATTAATGACTACGCTTTTCATTTGACGTTAATTCATGATGATACAGGATTTCTACACGCTACGAAAACACTATCATATCTGGTATAACGAATTCTGGTGAGGTGATGCATCTTGTTGAACACGACTCCATCTTTACAAAAGTAGGTCATTATCGTTCATTTATATACATTCTGACCTAGGAACAATTTCGTGTTTGATCTTAATTTCCTATACACTGTTTATACTAGAACTGTAAATTGATCATTTTAGTATAGCATACTTCAAAGAAAAGAAGTTCAGTGTCACCTATATGTTATCTTTTACTGAGTCTGGTTATTTTTTTGCGTTTACTGAGATAATAGTTACTTCTGGACGAATTTCTTTCCATTGTCCACTTCAAACCATCTAACTAGTGTTCATCTACCTAAGACCTGTTAAGTACATTTTCAGAATTTTCAACTATGATGCAGATATCTATGTACTTTTTCTTTACAACCCCGTATGCCACCCTATTTCTACTCTTCAACATTGTATGGGAAACCAAAAATCACTAGCTCGAGGTTTTATTAACACGTTTTTCATGACCACTACCCTGTTCGTTTTTAAGAACCAATGTGCCAGCGTTTATTTGTATATTTGTTTTCTTTTTGCTTTTGGGATTTTTATTTAACTTTTTAAATACTACTGACCTAGTTCTAATAAATTTTGAGGACCAATAGCCCAGCATTTTTATAATTTTGAGGATCAACTGTCCAGCATATTCATAATTTTTGAGGATCAATAGCCCAGCATTTTCATAACTTTTGAGGATCAATTGTCCAGCATTTTCATAATTTTTGAGGATCAATAGCCCAGCATTTTTATAACATTTGACGATCAATAGCCCAGCATTTTCATAATGTTTGAAGACCAAATAGCACAACATTTTCATAATTTTTACAGATCAATTGTCCAGCGTTTTCACAAGTTTTGAGGATCGATTGTCCAGCATTGTCATAATTTTTGAGGATGAATAGCCGAGCATTTTCATAATATCCGAGGATCAATTGCCTTGATTTGTTTCATAAACATTTGAGGATCTGTGTCCCTGCTTTCTTTAGTCATACAATTTCAAGACTAATGGCCTTGCTATTAGCAAAACAACTAATTTAAAGCTACATTTATATGTCCATCTTTTACTAAGCAATGCAATAAAAAATCTATTAAATTAAATAAAATTTATACCACCTTTATTAATTTCAAAGTATTAAAGGCGAATACGTTTTGCTATACTATGAATGCTAAATATGAATTTGCATTCCGAGAGTTTGTCCATTATATAATTTCTATTTTGGACATTTTTCTAATTTGTTAATTATTCTGATATTACAGAGGCTCTACCTTTTACTGGAGTGAAGTTATCTACGTTTCCCATCAAATACACCCACATACATGGCATTGCCGTGAAATATTCCCGTAGACCTTAATGTCAAGTTAGAATATATTGATTTTCTGCCAGCACATATGACCTGCTCTTTAAACACGCACCTTTCGTGACATTCCAGTATATTCTAATATTAAACTGTTGCATGTCTCAACTATCAATCAAACATATGCTTTAAAATTGATTTATTAATTTAGTTATCATAGCTTTATTCAGAATCCAGCACCTCATTCGTTAGACTAAGCAACCTAGTTAGCAAACATCTTTTGAAATATTTTATTGATTTGCCATGGAATGGTGCATGAAAATCGTATTTATGCTATGTTATAATTTATAATAGTAATATTCTAACACGATTAGAATATTTTATTGTCAGGACTGTTAAATACGTGTCTTAAACATTAAAGAAACGTATTTTGGATGATTAGTTATTGACGGCTATGTACATTTCATAGCTCCAGAGTCTATCTATTAATCAACATTGTGACATTTCAACGTCCAATATACTTACAACAAATAATACCATTCATAATTGTATGAAATGATACAACGTGTGGAGATAAATACAATTGATCAAGGAGCACATGAGTAGTCGTATGATTAAAAATTATTATAGTGTGCGTTAAACCGGGCCTGTTTAATAATGGCTTATACAACCAATTTATTTACCACAAAAGACAGATGAAGTTACAAATACTTACCAACACGTGTGTATATAGCTGCTTATTTATTTGACTATGATAACTTCAGAAGTCAAGAATGAAATCAAGACAATTCATCAGTACTAAGAAACAGTGCTACATTCATAAAAAAAAACGTCACCAGGATTTGAAAATAAATTGCAGAAACATCTACTAACGTGAACAAAATGGAAAATACTAGTTATATGAACAAGGAACAGCATTTCATGTATCATCAATATATAGACAAAACGACATTTGTGTTTTGTTTCAAGCAGGTGGAAAGAACATGTTTGATACGGCGTAGGAAAGTGGAGGCTATCCAGCAGAGACTTATCTTCCTCAGCCGTACCAAACGAGTTTTTTCCCCTGATTCGGAACAAAACATTCATTTGGTTTTGTATTTATTACATATCCCCTTTTCTTCACATATTCTTTTAAAAATATATAATGATATAATGCATACTTTTAAAACATTAGGCACGTGGCGTTTTATGAAAGAAAGTGAACAACTCTCAACATGTACATGTATTTAACCGTGGTTAAGCCTATATTAATTGTACATCATCGGTCTCTCTCTATTTGAAATATGGTTCTACTCTTTAGCTTTAAATTTTTAAAAGTGTTGATGGGACATATGAATGGATTTAATCTGCATTCACGGAGAAGAGAATTTGTTCCTTACTTCTCGACGAACATAGGTTATGGACCAGTAAGTGGCCCATTCTCTAACACTCCACCTCCTGAATATACACTCTACTTCCAAGCACATTTTCAGGGCAAATTCTACAGATTAACAGTAATTAAATGTATTCAAATTTATATAGAAAGCTTATTCATTTACAGTACATTCAAGCTCTCTACTTTTATGTTTATAATTATTGCATGAAATTAAAAATAGACTTAAGATCTCAAATATTTAGTCTCTTTCTAACATGCGGGCTAGATTTTTAATATTTGTTTGGATACATTAAACAAAAGAAAATTCTAAGTAATATACAGTATTGATCTGTTTTCTTCTCTTCATTTTATACTTGAACCGTAAGAATTTAACATGTAAACATACATTTCCCTCATTGTCTCCCAGTGATCGTGCTAACACTGTACATATGAGAAAGACTTGAAAAATCATTATTGTATATTATGCAAGGAAACAATGAAGTCGATAACGTTGACCATACCACGTAGTACAGATAACGAAACTAGTAAACACGATGTTGATGCGGCTGCTGCTGATGATGATGATGATGACATTGAAACAGCAAGAGAATATAATAATCTAAGTCGTGAAGATTAGAAATGATAAATTAGTTAGAGAGATGTTTTAGAATTAATATTTTTAAACAAAACTCCTTGTACTCGAATGGGTGCAAAACAATGAATTATTTGTTATGATAATGAATATTGGAAAATGAAAGACGACTCGACGATATGGCGACATTTTGTGAAGAGATATTTTGAGTGAAAGATAAAGAACCTACAGATGATACACAGGTCTCAGAGGATTATAAAGTTTAAAATAAAGACAATAATACATTTTGAAATTCTATGATGTGATAACAGAATCCATGGTGAGTTTCGCTTTGATGCGATGCATTATTACAAGCGGGTTCACTAAATACCCGCGTGAAGAAAAGGTGATTGGCAATTGATGATCGTTCTAATACCAAACTTTGGAGGTTGCCGCGTGGTAAAATATATCGGTTGTGAAACACTAACTTACCTTAGAACATTACTTTGTAAGGTATAGAAACATCTATAATTAATGAAATGCATCATAGCAACTACCATCTAATAAAGGCCAATGCGTAAAATCTTCGATCTAGGTTAGGCACATATATTAAGAGGATAGATAAACTATCAAGTCAGTAAAATCCATTGGGTACATATATTTCGTCAACAAACTCAGATGGCGCCCAACATACAGCTCAATACAAATCTGCGAACAGATGATAAAAATGTGTCTGAGAAAAACATTTTCAAGATTATGAAGAGTTCCTTATTTTGCAAAATGATGGAAAATTTGCGTGAGACAATTCAAGTCTATCTTCTAAGGGAGAGTAAACAAGATAAGCTTCGAAGGCTTATTGCTCGACTGGCATTTGAATCCAGGAATACCTTCGACCGTGGACATGTTGCAGTAAATAGTCAAAAACCGAAATTGAAGCTGACAAAACCGATGATGGCACGCCAGTATTTGATTCATCCAAACTGCTCGTGCATGACATTATTGCAAGTTCAAACTGCGGTATGGTAACAATGTCAAAATCTTGTACTCGGACACCGACTCGTTGTTGCTGTATATTATCACCAATGATGTATACGAGGATATGGCTGAACCAAGTTAAATAAACGAATTTGACAACAGCTATTATCCGAGAGAACACTCGTTGTTTTGGAACTCCAATAAAAATGTCTTAGGAACATTCACGGACGAATCTCGGTAAAGCTATTCTAAAGGTATGTTGGATTGCATCCAAAAATGTATTGGACTGTAACCGGAGCAAACGCCTTATAAAGCAAAATAGAGCAAACTTAGTCGCCTGTGTAATAGTTGAAAAGGGTATTAGGCATGAAATGCATTTGGAATGTTTTCGGGTTCTAAGTGAATTCACGCACAGAAAATTGGATCCGGTGAAAGAAACATCACCCCTGGTAACTAAATGACAAATATTCCCTGATGAAATTACCAATTATGTGTATAGACAATTGCGATTGATGCTATTGACGTTGGTGCATTAATATATTGATACATTAACGTATTAAAATAGATACTGGTATTTCTGTATTTCCAGGAACCGACCTTTTTGATTTCTCTGGCACAAATGCCCTGCATGGTGGTTTTGCCTCAGTGGACGCTTTGTCTCCCATGGTTGAACCACAGCAGCCGACTGGTAAAATGTTGGCTGTCATGAAAAATCAATTAAGGTCTGAAACTGAAAATACATTGATTGACCATACCGGGTCAGTAGCGCGCCATTGCGCTAACTTTGCTGATGGATACAAATACCGAACAGAATTGTTTCCGAGTGGTTCTAACGGTGGTGGTTGTGAAATCATTTTATAAGTAAGTGTGACAGTTTTCCTCCGAATCGCATCAGCAGGCTGTTATCCGATAGTGCGTTTAAGTTCACTGTTTAGTGCTTTTATGACCAACAGAAGTCGTGCTACCCATTCATGAGATCGCTCTAAGGTGCTATCATTCTGTATCCAAGATTGATCACTCCTAGTCCGAGATATCAATAACAGTTCATCTGCGTACTGATGGCCGACTAATCGTTCGGCGATTCGCAAGTTCAAATAAAATGCGAAGGATCAGATAAGATGCCCAGGAACAATAGGCTCGAGCACGTAATGAAGATGCTCCAACAATGGATACCCAAGATAGCCATCAGATGGACACCAGTTGGCAAGCGGAAATATGAACGGCCAAGATAACCTGACAAAGGACAGTGATGTCATTGCTGGAAAGGGTGGAAATTTCCTTGGGAGAGACACATCCTATTACCCAAAACCGACCTAGATGGTGGAAGATAATTGCAGCCTTATGTCCCATACTGGACGAAGAGAACAAACTAACTTAGTGTGCGATTAAATTGTTCCACGATACCTTGGTTACAATATATAATAACATGTCCAACACAAAGCCACATACGTTGTTTTGTTAGCAAGGCAGTAGCATATCCGAGAAATTCTTTAACTGGATCAACTTGCAATAATCGTGGTCATATTAATGGTCCTCGAGTGTAAATATGTTTAAGTGCATTTGCAACACGTACTAAATCTGTTGATGTCAACAGCTGCTCTTCGTTGTAACCTGTGGTAACATCTACAATCGCTAACGCACACTTGTATGTATGAGCTTCCATGCAATGCCTCAATGCTTTAAAGATTAACTTGGCTAGGTGATCTTATGAATACCGTCTATGTCACCGTTAACTGACCCCTTGAATGTAAAGAATGGAAATATTTGTGAATGCGCCGAATGCATTTGCGCACGTGAAAAGTGAAGACATTAAGGAATTATTGGCAGAATATATGAAACTGTACGTAATACAACCCGTAGAACCTTCCTTCAGACAGTTTCTGCAACAAGACACTTTAGCGGCTGGGGTATTTTCATCCGAACGAGAATTCTTACACGCACCCAAACCTGAACCGCAAGCATCTGCACCTGTACTGGCACAAAGAACCTAATTACAAGAACAACTGAAGGGGAAGGCCCTGGTGGACTGTGTGACCCTAACGAACTTCCAGCTCTTGCCAGTAACAACAAACCAGAAGTTATTAACAAGGCTGCATCGATGTGTATGACGACACCGATGATGAATTACGATGTAATTCTTCACAAAGTCAATGCCGCATTTTTGCCAATGCAACTCCGAGTGTTACCTCGATGATTACAAATCTAATCAACGAAGCCAGCATTTAATGTGACTTTTTCTGTATCAGTCGACGGGGATGGTCGCACTCTAGATTTTGGGTTGGCATTGTTGCAGTTTTATTACATTTGGCCTAATATCCGATCACGACCATTTGGTGGTCTTGGTGCAAATAACTCATATGTGGTTTCTACAGACATCAGTGCCACATGGAATAATATTGAATTTTCCGCGGGCGCGTACGACATAGAATCGATCAGTGAAGAGATTAGTCGGACAATCACATTACAATTTGTATACATGAACATGATTCTACACTCAGCCTATTCAAAACAACACCGTACGCGGTTGATGTCACAACGGTGGCCAATAAGAACATTTCACAGTTGCGGTAAAAGCGTCTATGACAATGAATGACTTTTACTCATTGGATACCAAAGCGAGCCTGTAATTGTCAGAATTAGGTCAGGGATTCAGATAAATTAAGGTACGATGCCATCACATGTAGTAATCAAACTGGATCTTCCACAAGCGGCTGTCCGGGAGGCCTAGTCTTCCAGGGCTAGATTCTGTTTGGGTTTTCCAGAGCTATGGATCAGAGTGATTTAGTATCGATTACTCCCACATCACCTGAGTCTCTTCCATGTATAATGGTCGGTTGTCACAGTGTTTTTTACCCTGATGAACCTGTATTGGTAGATGGAAGCAAATGAGATTTTCAGTATAATTCGCACCCAGGTAGGGTCCTTGATCAACAAAAATTAGAATTACAAGTTTAAGTTTTTCTACCATTGGTAACGCGGTAGGAAATGCTGAAAAGCCATCTTAAATTAGCGCTAAGAGCAATTATAACCTTAGATTTCAACAACCTCTACTCTAACCGCATGGAGACTAATTTAAGTTTTCGAGTGTGACTCCGCACAGTTACATATTTGGGTTTCGTAGCGTTGTCAGCATTGATGTGAGGATGCCTGTGCTAAACTCTTCCGTAACCACGGAAGACCGTTTGTTGTCGCTCATGCAATCTCGAACCTCCTCAACGTCGTAGTTTCCCGAGCATCCAATAATTTATATTGTGTGAATGTTTGCAGGGTAAATAAATAACCAACATGGTCTTCTGTATCAAATAAGTATATGGAACTCGGTTACAGGAATATTAATGAATGAATCATTGGAATCACTGACGCATTAACCTTAGCAAATGGCCGACTTAATTTCAATACTGGCGGAAGTGACTTTTAAACACCTAAACCCCACAGCTTAAAGGTACGCGAAACCGGATCGTATTTGTTTTTCGTAACCGGAAATAGACGCGGATGTAGTACTATGAGATTTTTAATAAATACTGACCAGGGTAACGGATTTTCCAATATCGTGTGTCTTAGCCAACAATGTTCTAGTAACTTTCATATATACAGTATCGTGTTCGTTGGTCAATGGCGATGAAATTGAACTCGAAGGACTCATCATCTTCCTTGGCGGGCATTTTAAAGGTTTGGCGTTTGTGTTTAAGATTATATTGATCCATGTAAGTGATGGATTCTAACTGCGGTGACGAGGTTGCGGCATTTGCTGAGGGGTGTTGGACAGCTAACCAGTGACGCTAACGTTGATAGAAATTTTGTTACACTTGTCGACAAACATTTGCCTCACCAGGCCCTCGTATACACTCAGATAGACTCTTGTAACGGGCCAAGTAGAAAAAAATCGCTGGAACCATTAATGTATCACTAGCAACTCGAAAAGATATTGGAATCATTGCATTATCGCATAAAAACGCCCAATCGTGGACTGCACCACGTGGTCTAAAAGCACAAAGGGATCGTTTCTACAACGAGAAAGTGGAATTCATCCTTGGTTGCATTCCTCATTGCTTATGTTACACCTGCATTGACTCGGCAAAGTTGAAAACAAATCTCGATTGTTATTCAACAATGATGCACTTTTCCGTGTAACAGTTCTTGGACGAAGACGAAGTTAATCGTTTCACACATTATTTAATGATGTGAACGGTATGTTTTAATATGAACAGGGTTCTGAGCCCCCAGAATGCACAATCGCCAGAAATTTAATTATTCCTCTAGTAGAGTTTTTGTATGATTGTACAACATTTGCACCAGTACAAAACGGGCATTTAATTAGAAGTGTGTCTGAGTTTTTCACATGGCTAAGGTCGACCTCTCGAGCAATTGTACTATACTTTCACATTATTAATAGGAGAACTATAATAGACCCCCCCCTTTGTGTTAGATTTCCATATCATGGGATCATCCTGATGTGTGTTCTACATGTATCTGAATAGCAGTTACTTGTGGACAATAACAATCCATTCGCCAATCCGAGACTAGCACCTGTCAATAATTTCATACATTCGTTGTTCAGCGAAGTGAAGCTTTACTGGACAACTGGTGAGCAACAGCATGGACACTAACCTTGACTGAGTGTACCTAAAAAATTCTTGACTTACGGAAAAGAAACCAAGTACAAGAAGAAACAAAACACTTTGCACATTTTAGACAGCTACATTTTGCAGCGTAGGACATTAAACAGTATTGGTAATATGAGCCGTACGTTTAGCATTTGATCCAGAGGCAGTGAAGCACGATTTAAGAGATATACTGTCAGGTACTAGCCAGGAAAGATAACAGCACATTCAAAAACTATTGTGTGATGGTAAAAGCACCAGATTTTAAAGCAAAAATGGAAAAGTTTTCAAGGTCAATAGCGACAAAAAGGCAGTACTGTAATAGAACATTACAGTGTCATGCAGGCTATAAATCTTTGCATTGTTGCTCTACTCAATGATTGTTTGTGTTTAGGTTTATTTGGTCTACTATCTCTCTATATACATGCAGAACAATAATGCACTAATGACGGTATTGTTATTTATAGTTGTAGCAAATGTATTTTTATTGTATTTACAGGGTATAAGAAAACAGGAGAAATGTATTTATCTTTATTTATCAGCCTCGTGCAGAATAAAACCAATTTCTTATAACAAGTACTGGACTTGTATTTTCTATTCTGTGTGTAGAAGGCAAGTGCTGTAACATAACTATGTACCTTTTAAGTTTGCCTGTCAAGGTTAATTCAATTCAGATTGATGTCTTTGAATATTCATAGTAAATATTTACAAGGGTAAATTAACAATTATTGAACAAAATGGTCCATAATAAAGCGATTCCAGTTTCTGCAACAAAACCGCACTTTATAATTTAAGGTCTCGACCAAAAGTACCAATAAAATGGAATTTATTTAATGTAGACATGCTTTCTCATATTGTCCTATATATATATATATATATATATATATATATATATATATATATATATATATATATATATTATATATATATATATATATATATATATATATATATATATGTTGATATATGAGAAGTATATTTAATATATTTTGAAGATATTTCTTTGCAGAGACCTCATTCTCGGTTTCAAATGGATTAGTTGACAGAGTGGACTTTACTACTGCAGATTGTTCAGCATTCTCTGACAATTTCCAATGATTTAGTAGACAGAGTGTGGACTTAACTGCACATTCTGCATATATATTTCCTCATTAAGGACAACGTACCTGTTTGTGATGTGAACAAGTGTTGTAAGGTAGATAAGCATATATATTACTAGTACATCACACCATCAAAGCACAGGATTCACCTTCCTGGATCTAAAAATTTTTATAAAGAATACCTGACCAGTTTCAGACCACAATCAGTTTTAATTTATACCACATAACATATATACGCTGAACTTGGATCCCTAAGGTGACAGTGCCATTGTAGACCATTACATGTACCAAGACTCGACATAAAATTAAAAAAGAAAAGTTAGAGCAAAGAATGACAAGAAAAACCGAAACACAGTTTATTCTGGGAAACTGAAAAAAGCAGAAATAGACGCAGGTCAAAACAAACAAGTGGTTACACAGCAGAAACCTTTGAACATCTAACCTCATATTGCCCTATACCTGCATAAAACGAATATATAGAAAGGTACCTAAAAGCAACAGCCAAACATCCATTGGAAGATATTAAGTTACATCGACCTACCTGACCACCAAATGGTACCAGCATAATCAAAAAGCAATAACTGAGAATGAAAAAGCAACCGTACTCTTTGACAGGTCCCTGGAACAGTCAGTAATAAGAAAATTCAGATCACGTGATTGGCTCATTAAGTGATGCTTATTATTAGTAAGAAGAACTCTCCGTCTAACAATGATATCCCGAGGTTCACGGCGCGAAATCGGATCAAATTGATGACATTTAGTTAAACAACAAGATGATGAAGAAGAATCGATTGAATGACAAAAAATATTTCCCTCAGTAAATTCATAACCCACAATAATATCAGTACATAATTTTGCCACAACCCTGCCCTTTTAAAGTTACAGGAACAATATAAAATCCAGCGGAAGCTATGGACGTGTTCTTGATATGAACCGCGAAAGATGTAATATTTTGCTAATGAAAACTGTTGATTATATTAAAACTTCTGAATTTAAGAAAAATTAAATGAATTTAAAGAAAAACAATAAACTGATTCATAGTTTTAATAGACATAAATTAGCAGGGATTTCAAAAGGAAAGAACGATCTTAACACAAACCACGGAAATCAAAATAACTGCATTACAGAGACAGCTGGATTAGAGATAGCTGTCCTGAAGAGAGAAGCATGGGAGTAGACCCGCAGAGCAGAACTCACCAACCACATGCTACTAAAAACTGCCTGTCTGTATGTGGTTTCCCATTTTGCTTGTCGAAAACCCATTTTGGTCATAACTATTTAAACTGCATATTTAAAACCCACCCACTTCGATGATAACTATTTAAAGCACACATTTGATCTTTACGAACCACCGTCTAACACACAACTATGAAATTATGGAAAGAAATGTACTAGATCACTAAATTAAGACGGGTACCTTGTATACAGGGATTGACTTGTATTTTTCAAAAATATTAAAGTAAATTATGTGTTCTAAATTCCAAACTTGAATGAATTAATTTTGTACTATCGATTATTACAGTTAAAATATGTAGTTAGCAAATAATTGGTGGCTGATAGAGTTGGCCCGAGTTAGAAAACTGGGTGGAATTGATATAACAATATACCTCTCTCAGATTATATGCATGCCTGAGATTCCATTACTAGAACGATGACAACTTAGAATGCTATAGCAGAGATTGCGGACAGTATGGATGCCACTAGCAATAATAGAATAAAAAATCATTGCATCATTGTTGTATGCCCTACCGTACTTCAGATTCACAATATAATTCAACACTTTATTTTTATTTTGTTCCGAAGAATCCTACGCTAAGAAAGCAGCGGATATGGTGAGAAGTGATGAAAGCCCACTCTTTCAAGTGATAATCCTAAATAATATCAATTTGTGCTCTTGTTTAAATCAAGATTTGCGCCTTATTATTTGTTTTAGAAATGTGAAGTAGTCTTTTATATTTCGTTTCATATAAAATTTCCACTTGTATTTTACTAGCATTCAGGATTTACAAGTTCTTCATTTTAAAGATAGATATTCTTTTATTGTACACATTACAACATTTTGTTTCAATTAATATTAAATAGTAACATTTCATTAACCTATTGCTTGAGGGACTTTTTCAGAACAATTTAGTATTGTGTATGAGTACTTTTGTGCAGCACATTTTGTTTCCTCGAATCGAATAGGTTACAAAGTCAATAATTGTGTTTTAAAAACATTTTTCAAATGATTGCAAGTCATGGACACCATTATGATAAAAACTGTCCCCTGAAGCAGTACTGTGAGTCTTTGATTCGAGTAGCGATGAAACGCCCAGATGACCCTTAAGGAGAAAATTACTTTGCCTCTGAAGAGCCACTTGCAGTTTCTACAAGGTAATTAAGAACTTCTTATAGAATAAAAGGTAAAAAGTAATAAGAAAATATTTTTCAGGTGCTGATAAGCCATGAATTTATTGCAACAACAGTCATTGATATTATAATACGCAAAGATTTAATGCAACTGTTTAATGAAATATTTATTCCGAAAACTGCATTTTAGTCAGGTAATTTAGTAGGGGCATTATTACACCATAAGAAATTATAAATATAGTAGAGTTCTAAAAAGTATTGATGAAATATGTTTGTTTGGCTAACATTGTAATGATGTCAAAGTTATTGGTTTGTACTATGCTTTGTTTCGCTTTAGAATGGAAACTTGTAATTGGGACAGATATGCTGGTTGATAGAGAAGCCAAGTCGTTTCATGAGACTCAAGATCAATCCTGATATCAGCGAAGGATTGAGGAGTTGGATGTATGCAAAAGACTGCAAAAATAATTACAAATAGAGCCTTCTGGCTTACATGTGTTTTCAAGTGACAACTCTCTTATATCATTCTATACGGGTTTTTCTCTCTGTGTCACATTTACTTCTCTTCTTCACTTGTACTCATTCATCAGCTCAAACCATGTAGAGCGCCTATTACAAAAATTGTGGAACTATTAATCTGTCAGGTAGAAAACGTAGTATACTCCTTATAGGTGAATTGTTAATGTTTCTCTGTCGTTGAAAAGCCGGTCTTCTTGATTTAATCCATGGTCATTTTCAGACCCTCTACTTTTATACTTTGCGGATTTGTCACTACTATCTGAAGAGGAATCCTCATGAAATTAGAGCACGGCAGGCTTGGAAATAGAGAATCATCATGCAGATTTATAACACAGCGAGTCTTTAGTTTTGTTGATTGTTGAGAACAGAACCACGAGGTAATAAGTCAAATTTTGTTTGAACCAAGCTAGCTAAAGGTAAGTCAAAAGCTGGTAAGATTAACATTGAACTGTTAAACTTCTGTAGGATGGACATATTGTGCATCTAGTCCACATTATCCCCACGAATTGTGTTGTACAGTGTAGAATTTATTCCTTGAGGTGTTAAATCAGCAGCAGCAGAGAGGGTGGACCCTACAAATTAGTGTTCGAACCAAAAGATTTAAACATGAAAATCATACTAAATAAAGCAAAAATATAGGGTCAATAACGCTAAACCAGAACCTATAACCGAATTGAGATTCTTTCTACGTGGGTTATTTACGCTGTTACTCATTCGTGACATCTGTGTTTGTAAATGCTATGCGGTGCTCGTGCGCGTCATTTTTGTCGGTCCACCCTCTCTGCTGCTGTAATTAAACCATTGCATTATATCAATAATGATCGGTGAAGCTCACTCAGCTACATTAGCTCAAGAGCGACTAGAAGCAATCAAGAAATATCTACCTGTCCGTGATTCTGTCAGACAAAAAATACAAGCGCGTCAAGATCTCAAAGAAGGATTTGCAGAAGCCGCAGAAGAATTATTTAAACCTATTACAAAGACTACTAATGGTCTTCTTCTCGCGTTGGAGAAAACCGCTGAAGCAACTGGAAAAATAGCAGGGCGAGCTAAGAAAACCAAACAATATTTACGACAGCTTCCTGCCGAAATAGCTGCTGCTCAGCCAACTCAAGAAATACTCAAGGGTATTGACAAAACTCGTGATGAAATAGGTGATATAAAAGAACGTATACAAGAACTAGAACCAGTAAAACCAAGAACCACCAGGATTGATAAAATCAATAAATTTCTCCCAAGATCTATTGAATACATAAAATCTACTGACGAAGAAATTTACCTGCATTTGCCGTGGAAAGTTTTTATAATAATAAAGATTATCTGAAATCCGATTTTGCTGGAGAAATTATAAATAATGATAAATGGTACAACTGGATATATCGTATATACCACGGAGTTAAACGTATTCAAAGAGATAATATAATTTATGGTGAATATATTAATAAAGTAAAATATTATGAAACAATAAAA
>JAECUM010094578.1:0-34771 GCA_016617855.1 Megalonaias nervosa | reverse complement strand
TTGAATACAAGATAAAATAAAAACTTAAGCAGGCGCTGGTAAAGAAAAAAGAGCAATAAAGGTCTGTGTGTTGGTAATAAACATTGTGCTGGAAATATGAAGAAAGCAATCCAAATGATGAGACTTCAACGCTGAAAATGAGACTAATCTAGTTAAATTGCAATACAGTTTTTGTTGACTGAGATAACACAAGTCTGAGATTGTAAGCCCTTCGTCAGAGTACTTGACCAAGAGGTAGGCGAAGTAAAAACAAGTTCTGTTCACAAGACATGAACTATGAACAGTATTTAGTCCAAAGACTTTCAAAAGTGTGAACTATTTTTCCAGACCTTGTCGAGAAATAGTTTAGTTTTAACAAAGATAACCAGTGAAATATTGCGTTAATAAGGCATTGTTTTATCAAATCTTTTGCAGCAATATCCTTTCCATGCTCAAAAAGCAGGATGTTCATCACTGTATGAGATTTGGGAATGGGTTATTACCATTACGATTAAAACGAAATACATGCCTTTGCATACTTTTCAGAATTGCTCACGTCAACAGAGGAGAATTACGCAAAGGTCAACAATTGCATGATGTGATGATATAAACCATCAATATGAAAGACAGAAGAATTATAATTGAAACTGTACAATAAAGATCAAAGCATTCATGAAAGATGACCAATCTTCATGAACATTTCGTAAAGAGATAATTATAAAGTAAACTAAAACAGATCAAGTTTCCATGTCATGGCGGACATACTTAGGGTATCTACACAGCATAAAACCACTGCCTTCCCCTGCAGTTCACTTTGAGGCACAAGATGACGAATTATCAATGACTAATAATGCAACAGAATTTTTATAACGCATACTATTTCTACATCTGATACAAGAGTGGCTGAAATTAATTCGTTTCTTAGCAATTTTCAAAAAGCTACAAAATGTAATCAGGATATATTTGTTGAAGTCGGTTTTCTTACGTTACACGAATATCTCTTGGAGATGGACTGTCTCTTCATTAAAGTAAAATCTATTCAGCAGAGACAGATGTGATTCGTAAGACATTTCGATAAACAATGACCCTGAATATAAACAGCAGTTACATTAAACTACGGGATTGGCACAGAATGATAACGAAGCTTACTTGCTCTCCAAAAATGTGAACCATGATTAACAGTTTTGCTGGCACGTATGGTATGTGCAATATCTATTACGAGGAAAAGAGAAGAAATAGTCATTTTGTCCCCAGTCATCGTCTAAATCATGGGTAAAGAAACAGTAATCGGTCTGCATACATCAACAACACATAGTCGAGTCCTGAACTTCCAAATGCAAACCTCTTTCAATAAAGTTTCGCTGCAAAAGAAGATTGCATATGAAATAACGGAAAAGCATAATAATACCCAAAGTAAACCGCACAAATCCAGACAATTAATTAACAAACTTAAAGAAGCTAGCTGAATGTCATTGGATACTAGAAGTCACATACCTGGATGTGTTGAATGTCTATATTTCTCATTCAACGATGTCGGAGTAACTATCCAAAATTCAGCAAGATCAGTGAGACGTTCCTATTAAAAGCTACGTTAGTCAGAAGGTGCGACATTTAAATAAAGAAACATCAGGTGTACACGGGAGCAGTATTGTATTATATATGCCCTGTGTTAATCTATTCTTGATAAGGACACAGTATAGTCCGAATAAACTATATGATCGTCAGTATAAGTACTTGAGTATAAAGAGACAGTCAGTAAAATGATGGTTAAGGAAGAATTTGAATATTATAACTCTAAACCATCACAAATCGATCAAAGTACACGAGAAGTAAAAAGTGTGTCATTGTTGAAATATGCACAGTTTGAGGAAGAACAATAATATTGCCATCTCAGTGATTAGATCTTCCAGTGCAATACATTCATGATTACATCTTTATTCCAATAATTGAGACATATAATATTGTTAAGAAATTGAATATTATGTTACAAATAAAATGCCAGATCGTATCTGCAAAATATATTTCATACACATATTTAAGACAGTTGAAGACAAAACAATCTGGTTTAACCAGAAGACATCAGAGATTATCGACTTACTAACATTTGGCATATATAATAGTTGACTAACAGTGTAAACTGCAAACGCGATTGATGTTTATTTCTACTAAATGTAAAGCAGGGTAACTTTGACAACCCATATGTTAATTGCGAGATCAAAAACCTCCACACAATCAACAATTATCAGCCGTCACCAGACCAGAACATTGAATTAATAGGGTTATGTAAAGACTTCGGTTTTTACAAATGGAATTTAGCTAAACAGTTCATGTTTTCTATTAAAGAAGGTGGTATATTATTTTGCTCATTAGTTTAGATAGATGAATATAGTTATCAGTCATATGAAGTATTCAGAGGAAAGTAATTTAGTGCAAATATTAACACCAATTATATCTATCTACTGAATCTTCCCGAAGAAACATTTAATCGAAAGATTACTGGCTATTATATTTTTATGATAATGTATATCCGATATTACCTCAACATACAGTTGGATCAAATTCTAGGAAAGTTGTTCCGTATATTTTTTGACCTAACTGTTACTGGATGGAAATGTTTCCCCCAAATAATGTAAATACTGCTGAGTGAATAAACATAGCTACGGGTATTACAAAAATGGGACTACAACAGTAGCTTACGTTGCATATGTGGTTGAACTTAAAGCAAAACAAATTAAAGACTAATCACTGGAAGAATTTACAAAAATATATAAAGAAACCAATTCAAGTGCTTGTACGATTTTACCTCCGTAGCTTAGCTAAGGAATCACAGAGTTACAAAATTAAATTAAATAACCTAGACCAAATATTTGCACATAAGCATAATATTATTTTGGCATTAAATAACCTATTTGCTTTGCTGTGCCTTAAAGCACCAGACAAACCACAAATTCTAGCTTCCGACGTCACATATCAAGGGATCAACAGTGCCACTTAAGATGAATAGTTAATACCAGTGTAAATGCAATATTCAGATTCATCTCACCGAAAAACTAAAAATAAAAAATAAATATGCCAAATAGTACGAAAAACTAAAAAATATAAAGATGAAATAAAAATTACGTAGTGAATTCCTAATTGTCCCAACAGTGAGCATGGAACGACATCACCGGGTTGTTGCATGGGCATGAGCAAAGTTTATCCATCAATTAAATCAATAGTCAGTTATGACTTGAATCTGGCCTAATAAGATTCGTTATTATTCAGCACATAAAATTGGAATATCTTTTGTTTCTCGATCGTAAGAGCTCATAAAGATAATAAAAACTTACATTAAAGAAGAAACTAAGGTTACATAACATGTTATTTTGATTTTGTATTTTTGTCGCAAAAATTTACATCTCGTGATTGTTAAACCACGAACCATATGAATGTTCACATACAGTCATTCAAATGTTGCAAGCAACTAAGCGGTTTTATAAGTTCTTATTTAAACGAGACAATAGGATTCAAATAAAAAATTGCAACGAATAGACAATGCATAGAAAATAGCGTTCACAGTGTATAAATTACATCAATGATCCGTAACATAATGTGCATCAGTATAGTGAAATGGAACCATGATCAATGTTACAATTTTAATCTGATAGACCGATAGTCACGGAGGCAAAATTTAAGATAGAAGATTATCGGAGAATAAGTAAATAGCAATATCATATCCTAGCAGATAATTCAAAACGATAACTATGAGGAACTAGAGATAGTAGTAGAATTATAATTGTATATACATACAAAGAATCACGATCGCAACACAAAATGTAAAACCGTTTCTACAACAGATTATTACGAACAACTGTATCATAACTGTAAATATCTACTGCCGCAATGAATTCAGCGCAGTCCGAGAAAGCCAATTACTACTCAGCGTTTGTAGTAGTAATAGTCATCTCCAGCTGACTGTACAAATAGTTGGTCCAGTTCCACCCTAATTTCTGCAAACGTCGGTCGCTTCTCGGGGGCTATACTCCACGCTCTTTGCATTACTCCATACCACCTGGTAAAATAAGGTTGATTGTCATATTGCAGTGAATTCAAGTTCTTTAACTAAAAAATAGACAACATAATATTTCCACCAGTGAAAAATATGGTTTTGTTCAGCATTTAGAGCATGGATTTCCCCTCTAGGAGAAAAAATAAATAAATAATATAAAATAAAAAAATGAAGTTAAAAACGTAATATACGACTAGAAATGTAACTTCATGAACGGAGATAATGATTTCGTTTATTGGATGCATGTTCTCAGATCAGGTATCCGTTTCACTTTTTTACCAACAGAACTGAGACATTGTTGTAAATTTATATACAAACTTTGTGTCTGTCAGTGGTGTGTGTGTGTGTGTGTGTGTGTGTGTGTGTGTGTGTGATTTGAATTTTTAACGTAACTTTAAAAAATTTTCAGTCACATCGCTACGATGCCTGCAGTGTGGCAGTTTATAGCGATGCCAAGCACTGGGGCATCATGCAGCAGACATGTAGCATGATGTCCCACCCAGTCACATTATCCTGACACCAGGCCGACCACTCCTAACACTAACCTCTTAATGCTGAGCGTCAAGCGAGGCAGCTGTAAGTACCATTTTTATAAGTGTCAATAATGTAGATGAGATTTTGTAAGAAAACCGTGATTCAGTGCCATTATATTTCTTCAAGGCTTCTTTAAGATCTGTTCATATAGCTTTATAATCTTTACGTGCCTCCTATAGGTGGCAATATCTCGTACATAAGATAAAATACGTTATTTGCAATTTGATTTAAAACAAAATGCACACTACTCAAATCTATCAATTGAAGATGAGTGGCATCTGACGAGATTAGAAATTCCACATATTTTTAACACATTGTAATGAATCAAAATAATCTTCTAGATATGCGTGCATCATCATCATATTAAAATTTGTCAATGGGTCTTTTTCGCCTCTCTAATTATTAACACATTGTAGTGTTTATGTCTAATTACAGTCAATATCTTCCATGAGTTACGTTTGATGTTTTCTGCAGTCTCTTATAGTTCTGTTAAGACAAATATTTAGACATTTCATATGATGAAGTAACATCATGGAAGATAATATTTGTATGACTTTATATCAAAAGCAAACAACATCCATTCGTCAATAGAATTCACGGCAGAGGTCACCAACTCCAACGAGGTTTTCTCTGAACACAACAACAAGCCTGGTTAAAGATACGAACTCAACACAGACATTTACTCAAAACCAACTGATAAACAGAAGCATCTTCTACCATCTAGCTGTCATTCAAAACATTGCATTTGGAACATTGTCGAAGCAGAACGTGCAAGACAGGAGAAGTAATTTATCTCATCATGCGTGAATGAGGCATTCAGTACGTCCATCGGAGAAACTCAAAAGCTACACAGAAGGATCAGTCTTCCTTGACAAACAGGACTGCCTGGCAACGGTTTTCAATGCGGTCCGAAAAAAGTGATTTGTAAGAATCTACACAGTATTTACTTTCTTATTTGTTCAGATTAAAATAGTATGCACTATTTACATATGAGTTTTCCACAACAAAATGCTAGAAAAAACCTCATGCGTCTGTGTTTCCTATATATATATGTATCAGGTTTCTCTAACATGGATTTAGAAAAAAACATACGTGTCGTCACAAAGCTCTGGTTTGGAAGGACGCTCTCCCTTTTTCAGCCTTGCTGGCAGGTCCCGGCTTCTGATATTTTGGTATGGACTCTCACCTAGACAAACCAATATGCATATATATATATATATATATATATATATATATATATATATATATATATATATATATATATATATATATATACGCTTGTAGGGTGACAGATGACTTACTGTTTATATGTTTTCCTATAAAAGAAAATGCATGTATCTGGACCACATATATAAATATGTATGCATTGAAATGTGTTACTTGTAGGCTGGTACAAAAATAACAAGAGAAAAGAGTGAAGTCAACAAGCTTTGTATAGTTTAACAAAATAATTTATTTCCCTAGAAAACAATGTAAAAATTGGAAATAGGACTTAGGTTTGTGAATATAATCCAAAATTTAATCCTAAGATTGAAAAATACACGTCCTATCACTAAACAGTTCTAACAGAAACCGGGTTCGAATCTCGATGAAATTCCAATATGGAGGGGATGACGTCAGATGTCTGTACTGATGGTAACAGATACTCGATTGAATCACAGTTTATAATGTTTCCGTAAAACTCCAGAATAAAGTTCCACTGAATTTCTTTCTCCCAGAACTTTTATAAATATAAAGTACTTGTTTAGTTTTCTAGAGAATAAATTATTAAATTCCAAAAAATAGATGAACTTCAAAACAATCTGGCTTCAACAATTGAAACCTCTTGAGCCCTCAAGGTTTAAAATACAACTGACTGACATCGCAATAAAAAAAAATGAGAATTATCACGTAGCTACAATAGCCCTATCTAAGAACCAAATTCTCATACTAAAAATATATATAAAAAAAGAAAGACTGTTTACAGTTCAGCTAACATGCGGGCCGAAATGACCTTGGCAATAGACAATCGTTATCACTCGATATTTACAAAATCTATGAGCCAAAAATAGTGTTGAAGTAACGTTAAGATCTAATCAAGTCAAGTCAAGTTTCGGATAAGAGATTCAAATCCAATGAAAATTATCATTACAAGAACATGTAATTAAACAAAATTAAACTTAAAAAGCATTTAAAAATTAACACACAAGTAATTTAATTACATATTCGTAACACTTCCCCCATAAAGAAAAAGAAAGATTTATGTAATAAAGCTTTCTTTTCATCATATGTAAATTATACATGAGGTAAAATAAAATTACACAAGAAAACTCTTATGAATTATACAAAGTGTACAAGAAATAATATTTCTATACACGGGAAAATGCATCTGCAATCAAATTGTCTTTCCTTTGGTGTGCCTGATGTTAAGATTATATTCTTGCAAAAACAAACTCCACCTTAATAATCTTTGATTTTTATTTTTCATCTTGTCGATAAAAGTAAGGGGGTTGTGATCACTAAACACAACAACCGGAGAAGGGGCTGAGCTAATGTAAACTTCAAAATGCTGTAATGCCAATATTAAAGCCAAACATTCCTTCTCGATTGTTGAGTAATTTCTTTGGTGCTTATTTACTTTCTTAGAGAAATAGCACACTGGGTGATCAACACCATTTCTATCTTCCTGAATTAATACTGCTCCAACCCCAACATCACTCGCATCCACAGACAATTTAAAAGATTGATTGAAATTTGGAGCTGTGAGAACCGGCGCACTTTTGAATATGGCTTTTAACCTCTCAAAAGCCTCTTGACATTTTTCAGTCCAAAGAAACTTGTATTTCTTTCTCAACACGTTTGTCAGGGGTTCAGCAATATTAGAAAAATTGGAACAAAACTTTCGATAGTATCCGGCCACACCCAAAAATCGCATCAGTTGCTTTTTACTGACAGGCACAGGGAATTCAGAGATAGCCTTGACCTTAGCATCTATAGGTTTACCTTGACCATGTACCACAAAATGTCCTAGAAAAGTTACACAAGCACGGCAGAATTCACTTTTAGATAAATTGATTGTCAAATTAGCATTAGTGAGTCTGTCAAAGAATTTCCGAATCGTGGTTAGATGTTCTTTCCAGGTGTCGTTGTAAATGATGACATCATCGATATAAGCATCACAATTATCTAGACCAGAGGTAATCATATTCATCAAGCGTTGAAAAGTACTTGGCGAACCCTTCATCACAAAAACGACATTACGTTATATCGATAGAGTCCATCTGAAGTCAGAAATTCCGAAATTTCTTTTTCCCTTTCCGTAAGTGGAATTTGCCAAAATCATTTCAGAAGGTCAAATTTGGTGACGTACTTGGCATTTCCAGTTTTATCCATACAGTCATCGATTCTTGGTAATGGAAATGAATCAGTTTTTGTTACACTGTTCACCTTCCTATAATCAGTGCACATACGGAACGTTTTATCCGGTTTCGGAACAAGTATACATGGTAAACTCCAATCACTTTTACTGGGCTCTATGAAATCGTTCTCCAGCAAATACTGAACTTCCTTTTTCAAGTATTCATGTTTGAGTGGGTTCATCCTGTATGGGTGTTGTTTCACAGGTTTTGAATCTACAATTTCAACGTCATGAAAAAGTATGTTTGTCCTTGTAGGAATATCTAAAAACAAGTGCTCTTATTCGAATAATAACTGTTTAAGTTCATTCCTTTCTTGTTGTTGTACATGTAAAAGTTTCTAGTCCAGATTTTTCATAATTTCCGAATTTCGAAGATTTGTTGCTCCAAGATCAACAGAGTCCGATTGAATTTCTTCACTTAAATCCTCAGTTGGTGGGACAGCTACAACTAAATTAATTGCATGATTTACTTGGCTATCTTTTTCAATACACTAGTACCGCATTAATTTGTTTAGATCAGAGTACTATTATTACGATTTTACTGATTCATTTTCTTCTTTACTTTGTAAGGGACGTAAAATCTAATTTGAAGAAAATTTTGAAGAATGAGCAAGAGAGAATGAACTCTATTACAAGACTCAAAACTTCTCTCAAGTAAAGTTCTGTGAAACCACAATTTCACTTTTGACTTGAACTGACGAGCTCCAAATTCAAACATAACAAGCTAGAAAATGTCAGACATAAAATTTGACCCTTGATCCGATTGAACAGATTTGGGAAGGCGAAATTGAGTAAAAAACTTTATCAAAGTTTTTACTATGGTTTTGGTTTTAATATTCCTCAAAGGAATTGCCTCTGGGAATCTTGTTGACGCACACATAATGGTCAACAAATATTGGCTGCCTGACTTGGTCTTAGGTAAGGGACCAACACAATCTACCATAATTCTGCTAACTGGTTCGTCAAATGCAGGAAAAGATTGTAGATGAGCCTTAGGTATGTTCTGACTTGCTTTTCCTACCATTTGACAAGTATGACAAGATCTACAAAATTTACAAACATCACTGTTGATTTTTGGCCAATAAAAGTTGGTCAAGATCTTGTGATAAGTTTTATTTATCCCTAAAAGACCAGCCAGAGGAGTTTCATGGGCCAAACTAAGTATTTCCTGTCTGTAAGATTTTGGAACTACAATCTGATAGTTCATTGATCATTCATCACAAGCAGGTACCTCGAGAGGTCTCCATTTTCTCATACGAATTCCATTTTTAATGAAATAACAGACAGGTACTTCAGTGGCTTCAGTTTCACTAATGGCCCTCTGAAACAAATAGGAGATCTCAGGATCTTTTTCCTGTTCGACGACAAGTGATTGTCGTTTGTCATCCTGATTAGATTAAAGAGAATGAGTATTTAAAAGAGGATCACTGTGATCAATACCTTTTGATTGATCCAAAAAAGGAGTGAAAGTGACCTCATCAAAAGTCTGACCATACATGTGTCAGCTAAAGGAATATTTTCCTTATCAAAATCATTCTCAAGAGCTTTCTTTGCCATAGCTCTGGTAACTGCACAAGCCGGGTATAAATTAGGGTATTCGTTTTTAATTGGTACAACTCTCTGATCCAAAGAAGGCTTGTCAGTTACAAGTGGATTAACCACAACCTTGTCTCCAGCTAGATCGTTGCGTTGCAACAAATGAATGCCCTCAACGGGTAAAGTAGATACTATACCGACTGTCACAGGTCCTGAAACTAAGTCTGATGACAAATTTACAGAATAGAGAGGAACATTAACAACGCCGCACTCTACTCCCTGAATGAGATCACTCTCATTAGAACAGGACTTCTCAGAAAAAGGCAAAGTACCAGATATTAAAAGACTCTGAGAAGCTCCTGTATCCCTTACAATTTTAATAGGGATAGGATTGGCCAAATCACCCAAGAGTGATATAGAACCCTTCGACATGAATGGTTCATAATTCTCCATAATAAAATCAAGACTGGGGTTTATTAGACCCAACAAATGTATTACTATTAATACATGACCGTGACCTTGACCACTTAGAAATAAAAGCATTTGGGATAGGTCTATCTTGATTCTGATGCCTATAGTTCAATTTGAAACAATCAGAAATGACGTGTCCTTTTTTCTTGCAATAGGTACACGTAGGAAGAGACAAGGATTTTGAATCAAGTTTATCAGAAGCTTGATTTTTAGAAGTTGTGCCAGATTGAGTTTTAGAAGGAGTCGTATTAGGCTAAATTACCTTTCTAGCAGTAGGCTGCTGAGTGAATGATTTGCCTACAACAGGAAATTTATGAGTTAAGCAATACTCATCAGGAGCAAGAGCAGCATTTTCCAAGGTTTCAATCTTATGCTCTTCAATATGATTCTTATTGTCATTAGGAACACATCTTTTGAACTCTTCAAGTAACACAAGTTGTTCGAGACTTTCATAATCATGTTCAACTTTCTTGGCTAAGCATCTTCTCTTAAATAACTGCTCTTTTTCTCTTGTAAATTCAACATAAGTTTGTCGAGCTTCTTTGTTTTATAGTTTCTGAATTTTTGCTGATAAGCTTCAGGGACTAACGCATAACCCCTTAAGATGCACTCTTTAACCAAATCATAGTCAGAACTTTGTTGTACTGACAGGGATGCATATATATCTCGAGCCTTGCCAAAAAATACACATTGCAATAATTGAGTCCAATGCTCCCTTGGCCATTTCAAATTTTCAGCAACTTTTTCAAAATAAATAAATTATTTGTCTACTTCTTTTTCTCTAAATGGAGGCACTAACCTGATTTCTTGTAGTGTGAAAACTTGAATTTGTATGTGAAGTGGAAATGTGCTTTTCACTAGCTAGTTCAAATTCTTTCATTTTAATTTGAAATTCCTTTTCATCCTTCTCTTTTGGATTTGCATCTCTCTCTCTCTCTCTCTCTCTCTCTCTCTCTCTCTCTCTCCAAATTGTAACTGTTTATCGTTCTCTCTCTCTCTCTCTCCCTCTCTCTCTCTCTCCCTCTCTCCTCTTCAAATTGCAATTGCAAATTGCTTCTCTTCTAATTGCAACTGCATTTGTTCTTTCTCTTTCTGAAGCTCCAGCTTCTTTAACTCCAATTACATCTTGTATTTCATTTTTAATTCCATTACTTTTATGTCAGAGTCTGATGCTGACTTACTGACCGAGGCCAAAACACTTTTATCAAGAACATTCTTCTCTACCAAATATTGAATCAAAATGCTTTTAATTTCTTGTTTCGTTAAGGAAGCTTTTGCCTCAGAAATATCGTATTTTCTGGCAAGTTCAAGCAACTCATCTTTTTTTTCAAACTATCTAACTGCTCCTGAGTAGGACTAGAAAGAAAAGTCTCCACTTTTAATGACATTGTGAATGGAAGCCTGTTGCTTTCACTAAAGATTTCAAACAAAATGTAAAATAGTACTTAGGATTTAAAAACACGGCGAATTTAAATTTCAAAAAACAATTTTCTGAAATATTTTAGCCAAAATTCATATACTCAAGACTAGAACCCCAATTTTCTCTTGTTGCGTGTAGGCTCGTGCAAACATAAGAAAAGAAAAGAGTGAAGCCAACAAGCTTTGTATAGTTTAACAAAATGATTTATTTCCCTAGAAAACAATGTAAAAATTGGAAAAAGGACTCACAGTTTGTGAATATAATCCAAAATTTAATCCTAAGATTGAAAAATACAAGTCCTATCGCTAAAAAGTTCTAATAGAATCCGGGTTTGAATCTCGATGAAATTCCAATATGAAGGCGATGACGTTAGATGTTTGTACTGATCACAGTTTATAATGTTTCCGTTAAACTCCAGAATAAATTTCCACTGAATTTCTTTCTCCCAGAACTTTTATAAATATAAAACACTTGTTTAGTTTTCTAGAGAATAAATTATTAAATTCCAAAAAATAGATGAACTTCAAAACAATCTGGCTTCAACAATTGAAACCTCTTGAGCCCTCAAGGTTTAAAATACAACTTACTAAATATACTAGACAGCTTCTGTTTAAAGCCGCGATTTTAGATCACATGGTGTCTCACGTGACAGGCTACGTGATTTCTAATTTGAACATCGCAATAAAAAAAATGAGAATTATCACGTAGCTACAAAAGCCCTATCTAAGAACCAAATTCTCATATTGAAAATATATTTTAAAAATAAAGACTGTTTACAGTTCAGCTAACATGCGGGTCGAAATGACCTTGGCAATAGCCAATTGTTATCACTCGATTTTTACAAAATCTATGAGCTAAAAATAGTGTTGAAGTAACTTTAAGATCTAATCGGGTCAAGCCAATTTTCGGAAAAATGATTCAAATCCAATGAAAATTATCATTACAATAAAATGTAATTAAACAAAATTAAAATAAAAAAGAAATTTAATACTAACACACAAGTAATTTAATTACATATTCGTAACAAATGGTAAGATGTGCATATTGAGAGAGAGAGAGAGAGAGAGAGAGAGAGAGAGAGAGAGAGAGAGAGAGAGAGAGAGAGAGAGAGAGAGAGAGAAAACACGAACCAAGACTAAAGATCTCCCATAAAACCACTCCGTACGACCAGACATCACTCTTTTCAGTAGCCCCGGCGGTGCTCTTCAGACACTCGGGTGCCATCCATTTAATTGGAATTCTCTCCTATAATAATCATAATTTTGAGATAATGCTTACTATCACCAGCACCTTTACGTGGACATTATTCTCTTCTTATGCAAACTTGTTAGTCTCTTACAAGTTATAAAACAACAAATTATCCAACCACTGCATACTGAATCAACCCATATTGTCGATATGTCATCTTTGACCATAACAATTCATAGGTCTAAGGTCCTACAGGGACAGCATAACACTTTACATCTTTTGTGCGGTTAGAATGTTTTACTTTTTGTATAATGGAAAGGAAAAACAAAAGTCAAATGTGATGCTTTCAGAGTGGTAATTTAACGATGCCGAGCATATTAGTATTCAATGAAATAATTTGAATGCGCACGCAGTGAAATAGAAGATTAAACTGTTCTGGAGTGTGAACCAGAAAATAAATGTCATGCACAAAAGGAAATGGTAATAGAAATCATGTGAATCACAAATATTTTGAGCAATATTTTACACACTACCTACTAAAACGTTCTTGAATATTATATGACACAGAGATAATTTTATTCTATGGTTCTTCGATCGGAATTGAGGAATGTCTCTAATATATATTTCCTTTATATTTTACTCATTTACTGGCTCATTAAATGATGACATTAAAGACACTGATGATACCCACCTTCTTCTCAGAATCTCCATCATTATCATCCAGTTCGAAGTTCTGTGGTCCGAACCCAGAGATTTTCACTTCATTCATGGAGGTCAAAAGAATGTTTCTTGCAGCAAGTCGGCGATGAACAATCTAAACAGATCGTAGGGTGTATTACAAAACAAGCAAATATATCGGAATACCGCAACAAAAGGCAAATAAAAACGAGAAGAAATTAGCATTGAAAAAATAAACGAAACTCATAAAGCTCATTTACAGTCATCAAAATAAATCTGTCCATAATGATCGCTTTGGACCGACTAAAATAATTAATTGCCAATATGGAGAAAATGTATGCTTGATCAAAACCGTGTACGCATAAACATATATATATATATATATATATATATATATATATATATATATATATATATATATATATTTTCTGTGATGTAATAAAAGGCATGAAGGTGTAAGCAAAATATAAGATACTGCAAAAAGGAAATAACATAGGAGAAATAATGATGTATATTAAACCACGTTTGCTTGATCAAAATTGTTTAAACGAACAGGAATTGCTTGGAAGGAATCTCTAACTTGTCTCACCGTCTTGCAGTCAATACCGAGTTTTATTTTACACCAACCTTTTTGGAAGCGAGGTACTCCATTCCTTTGCAGATATCCAGACCAAAGCGGAACAGTTTTTCCTGTAGCTGCATGGTGATATTTTTTCTTTGGCTTTCTAGGTAGTCCTTCAGGGGTCCATTCTCACAATACTCAAAGATAATGAATGGACCGACTGTCATGTTAAGAAACATAATTTGAAATTGGAATTTCTTCTTTGTATTGCCGGATGTCGCGACTATTTCAGGTAGAATTAAAAATATGTTCAGTATCAAAGAACAGAAACAGAATAAGAGAAATATAGGATCAGAAGCAGTCACCCCATTTGAAATTTGAAGAAATATGATAGTTCACTTTGAGATTGCAATGAAAGGCAAATATATGATACTAATCAGGAACAAAATTAGTGATCCAACGCTAAGAAAACCTTCCATTTCAACTCTGCACTTTCTATTGTTTAAATCTACCTTATCCATCTGCTGAGATAGAAGGTAAGCGGTGTCGGTAAGCGGTAACTGATTTAGAGAAATAAATCATGATTATACTGTTTGCATTTTCCTTCATATAAGGCGTTTGGTCTATATCTTACTGCATACAAATGTTGCTGGTATGTGGAATCGATCTTTCTCAAACACGCACCGAGAGAGCCTCGACGATTGTAACAATCAGTATATTGCAATTTATTGATTGCTTGTTGTGTGCTTTAAACGCAGTCCCTCATTGCTAGGACGGTCGAAGATGCAACGCGTGATGGGTTTGCCGATGAGCCACTATGCAACTTTGCGACAGTCATGCAAGATACTATCAAAGATTTATGCTGACTTTCAATTTAAACAAAAGCAACATCGAAACAACAATAAAGTTCTACCAAGATGTATTATACAGCACTATGATGATGGTAAAATGGGATGTGTGTCCTTAGATTGTCTTGATAATTGTCTCCTTAGTTTGGAAAGTAATGTTCATGGATAAGGCCGTGTTCTATTTTAGTACATGGAAGTATAAAAGAAAGTTATTTATGTCTAAGAGTCGCTAACATGCTTAGTCATTGATAATCTTGTAAATATATGACCATAATATTTCTAACATATATCGATTCATGAATAGGCTTCTGCTTTGCTTACTATAAAACTATATCACTCCAATAAGTTTTAACAAATAAGTATGTGGTACCTGAATATACTGTTTCGAATTCATGTAAATGTAACTTACTGGCTTCATCGTCTATTACAGCTCCAATAAATTTAAGCACATTGGGATGATTGTCAACTTGAGTGCCGGTAAAATTGATCTTGGCCATCATTAGTTCCTTATCTTTGTCAGTGAATCCCTCTGAAGGAATAAAATAGTATATATCATGAACAAATGGAACAAAATGACTATACTTAGCCTTTGTGTTTCTCTAAAACTAAGTTATCAGTTTTGCAAGCATGGCTGGTTATTATGCTAATCGTGATAGAGGTTGTAAATTGAATTTGGCAAGATGACTGTCAGAACTAACAACACCTTGCATTACGCTGTATTTTTCTATATATTCTCTTGAGTTATATCATGAAAAAAATTGTTTGGTTTTGTTATTTGGGTTCAGCTCCATTTCTCCATTCATTAAATATAAGTTGCCTAAAAAGTGTAGGTTTTCTAATTCCCTTAAAAATATTAGTGTTTATGCTAGTACTGATAGTAATGATATTCTACAAAAGCTAATATAGGTGATTCATCTTTGTAACTTTAGAGCTTGAACAACATGGGCCAGGATTTTATAAACAGTTACCTTTATATTTACATCTTGATCTTGAGCCATCATTCTGCACAGAACAGACTCAGACCGACACCCCAGCCCCACCCTCATATATATATATATATATATATATATATATATATATATATATAGAGAGAGAGAGAGAGAGAGAGAGAGAGAGAGAGAGAGAGAGAGAGAGAGAGAGAGATGCAGAAGCAAACCTTTCAGGCTCTTTGCGACCACGGTTTGACGTTTTTTGGAACTATAGTGGAGAGATGCTTTGTATATGTTGGCAAATCGACCAGTTGTAAGCAAATTTTCAAAGACGACGTCATCACGATTCATATGCCATGGCTGACGATCATCGAATTTCATTCCACCATAGATATATAAGTCATCGTACGTGCTGGTCTGTATATCATATAACAGAATTTATATACCATATTGTACCATATATTGCAAAACAGCGAATTTAGTATGGTCTCTCTCTCTCTCTCTCTCTCTCTCTCTCTCTCTCTCTCTCTCTCTCTCTCTCTCACGCACATAAATAAACCGTGGCGGGTCCAGGCAGGAACAATAACGCCGTTCCACCGCCATCAAGACAAAAGAGAAAAGGAATGAGCTCGAAACAACCGTAACATTTTAGAGTAATATTTTGTTTAAATATTTTTTTTATTTTTTTTTTTTTGACGGTAGAATGGCTAAACTCACGCCATAGAAATGCTTAAAACGCTAGAAATTCCGGTGACTTCACCTTGGGTCACCCAGTTCTTGTTTGTGCTATCTGCCTCCACTATATTTCTCGATCTGCTCCTGATAAAAACAGGTTTAGAACTTTACAGTTAATCAGCAGCATATAGCCAAGATTGTACTGATGTGCCGTTAAAAACTAGGACATACATACGTATACATAGCTACTTGTATATACATATACAAATATATCAATACCTATTTGGGTCATATTGGTACAACGTTATCATAAAAAAAATATGATAAGAAATATCTAATGTTATTTATTGCACAAGAATCAATATTCACTTGAATTAGTGTAACTAATCTCAGTCTGATAAATGCTGAGGAACATTCGCTTACAGCATATGCTTGATTGCTCTGCCCTTTAACTGTGTTTCGGTATCGGACTGTAAAACGACTTAGACGTCTTCGGACAGGCTCAAGCCGTCCCCTTCTCAGCAATACAATGAATATTGCTATTAGCAGTCCGATGATGGCGACTGCCGCTGGAAGGAGAAAGGAAAAATAACTGTGATTGTTGGCGCAATTATTTCCTTGCGGTTAGAATATTCAAAGTCCTAATTGTATACGCAAGAAAATAACGTATATGATGACTATTTTGCTGTATAATTACTGACGTGTATGCTCATTTGCACATGAATCAAAATATGGTTCAGAATCCGTGTAATTTGGCGTAATGATGTGGTACTTGTGGGATTGTTAGTTGGTTTATTATTTAGAAATGTCATAATATACTGGAGAATTCGCTAAAGTGGTTAGTTCGTAATAGGTCGTAGAATTTGGCTCTCTTGCCAGATGCTCATTTGGTTGACATCTCAAATGCCCCTAAAATACACTGTGCAAAGTCAACGAACCGGAACGGCACCTACACGCTTTAAATTACACATGAAATGTTGAAAATTGTACAAATTAAGAATAGCGATCGCATGTGTTCTTTTCAACGTTCGCCTAATTCCTTGATTGTATTAAAACATTTGTCCTTCTGGCTTGGACCCCTTGGGACTCAGCAAACGTTCGTACTAGAAATCTCCATTGCTGGTTTAAGAATTTTCTTGACGTAAT
This sequence comes from Megalonaias nervosa, assembly GCA_016617855.1. Taxonomy (NCBI): domain Eukaryota; kingdom Metazoa; phylum Mollusca; class Bivalvia; order Unionida; family Unionidae; genus Megalonaias; species Megalonaias nervosa. The sequence continues at coordinate 17,360 of JAECUM010094578.1, read as the reverse complement.
GGATTTATTCACTCAGCTTGGAAACAAACAGCTCACTGTAACAATCGGATGAATTTTATTGTCCGATGTAACACATTTTTATGTCTGCTATCTTAGAACTATTGAAAATACCAAAGCTTCATGAAATAGTTTTGACGGGCAATTCTCAAATATCATAAGTATACTAATTCTCTAAAATGACACAGATAATTGCAATACTTATTTCTCACAACTTATATAATAAATATAAAGATAAATATTTGCATAATGATTATATCTGTAGACTTTTCAATTATGCTCCAACGACATATTTACAAACCGCTTGAATTGCTCTATATGAATTACAACAAAAGCAGTCAAATAATATGGATAAAAAATAAGGGGCTTTTTGCACAGGAAGAAAACTAAATTTTGTGCCCGCCCGTCGACAAAAATGCAGCTGAAAGCAAGCATAAGGAAAAGTAGCGATTGTCCACTAAGCGAGTCTGATTAATCCAAGCGTATGTGTTGACATGGACAATACATGTATTTGTCCTACATTGACATGATACGTAAGATCAGTATCTTTCTAAATGGATAGTTGGACAAAGTGTTGGTAATTAAAACGAATGAAGGGTACAATGACAGTAATTCTCAATTTACCTAGAACTCCTCCAATTATTGCCGCGGTGGGTATTGAATCTTCCTTGGCAGCTACACAATAAAAGAGAATAGGCAGAAATCAAGGATAGTTTCACTAAGTGTAGAAAGGACGACAGTGATGACGATGATGATGTTCATGATGATGATGATGATAATGATAATGAATATGTAGCTCATAGCTCATTACAACGTACATGACGATAAAACAATGGTAATTTCGAATGATTTTGGCTGCAACAACCATAACGACGACGACAGGGAGTAGAATGTCAAAGTAACTAAGACACTTATGACTGAAGTTCATGTGATGAAGATTAACACATGCAAGCAAAGTCTTATTACTTAGCTACTTTTAACGACAATAGCAATGGAACGCAGTAAAGATAACTGTTACTGCATTAGATAAAATGATTTATTGGGGATATATAAGGACATAAAGTAATAGAAGAGATACCGTTTATAAGTGTACATTTCTAACTAAGACAGTCAATTAGATAACTGCAAAATAACAATTTGTCAAATATTTGTTCATCTGATGTTCTTAATGATAGCCCTTTCCACACATAAACTATTATTTTATATTGAATGCATGAAAACTTATTTATCTGCAAAATTGTCTGATGACTTACTTTGATCCAAAATTTGAATTGACACTTGTGAGAGGATGAAAGACAATAGGCTCCCAAAAGCTTTTTTTATTGTGACAAGCTTTAGCCATAAAAGTATGGTCAATGGCAAATTGTAATACCTGTTTGAAAAGAAAATTGCATATTCCCCATTCTCTGCTCTCCGTAGCCGAGACTGAAAGCTGCCGTGTAACTTTTATCTGGATCCAGTCCTATTATATCTACAAATGTCGTATTTCTGCTGACAGTGTAAACTTTGGTTGAACCATCTTTCAAGTACAAGATGACCACAATGTCCGTCCGTCCGTAGCAGGATTCAGTTTTAGGTAGATCCCATTCCAAGCGAACACCATTAGAATTACTCTTTGCTACACGAATATTTGTTGGGCCAGAGTCTGAAATAATCAAAAGTGAATGATATCATCCATTGTTCTGTACTTTTGAAAATCGTAGTACTTGCTGGAAAGTGTTATGATAATTATTAAATCAGCGTCATGTTGACTTATCTGACATCAAATAAAGAATAACTCAACATTAACTGGGGACAAAAACAAATAATAGTGGTAATTTTACATTGCTTTTCAACTGGGGATGCCTTCCGTATAACTTTCTATAATAATGCATTAAATATGATCATTAACGACTGTATAATACTTGTGAAAACTTTGAAAACTTGAAAAGATTTATTGTGTTTAAAGTGTCAAAGCACCGTATTCGTTGAAGACTATAAAGTATGAGTAATTAAACGGTGCATATGTTTATAATTCATAAGTAGTCAAAAAGACCGTACAGGAGAATTATATTTCCTGCATGTAATAATTTGGAAGAAACTGACTTTAATTATACGAGAAGCTTACACTTAAACATTTTCATATTTTAATTTGTTTCCGTGACCAAATGAAAATAAGATACCGGCTAAATATAAATCAATACAGCTGACAGATATAGAGGTTAACACCAAATGAGAAGTTAGTTTCTTTTGAAAAATAAATTTAGAGTTCTGAGTGGAAAGTATTTATTCATACACGACATCAACCAACGCACACGCACATGGTCGTTGACATCCATATGTACCTGAGTCATTCGAATGCATCAATTTGCGTTTTATTGAAAATATTACTTCTTATGAAGACTCCCCGCCTCCCCTTTCCTGAACGACTTTTTCATATCTCGAAGAGCAATGTTAATGACAGGATGTTACTCGAGTACCTGTTGTATATATATATATATATATATATATATATATATATATATATATATATATATATATATATATATATATATATATATAGAGAAGAGAGAGAGAGAGAGAGAGAGAGAGAGAGAGAGAGAGAGAATTTAACGATATGGAGACTTACAATGTTCAAGTCCACGTAATTCATTTAATTTGTCCACCTAGAAAAGAAACAAAGATGAGCAACGGACATCTAGATGCTGCATAGATAAACAAATGAAAGGCATTTATCACTCAGTGGTGTTAAGCAAAGTGTCTGAATGAGACACTCCTTGTTATATTTTTATTTTCACCTGGTTAATTTATTACTTATCAGTGTCTCGGTGTTAATATATTACGGCATACCATTAGGTAAACAGATAATGTTGATACAGTCATGGGTTTCCATTTCCACACCATTCACCACAAATTAGGGTTTTCGTGTGAACATTAAGAATCTGTAGCTGTAGGTGACACAATGTTCTTGAAATGTCAGCATGGTTTTATCGTGGTCGAAGTGACTGCATTCAGCATTAACTTGATATATCTTAAAGAGACAAATATGTTGTAAAAGTTGTCATGAAAGGAGAAGTTGTTCTCTATCCTTAAAAAGGAATTACTGAATGAAGCATTGTAGATAACAAAATACTGATTACATACAGTCACGTGGAAAGTTCTCTTCAGCATCGCTTGATTGTACACTGTAACCTCTACAGTTATGTTTACATGATCTAGTTCCTCCTCCGAAGTCATAAACCAGCAGTTATCGAGGTCTAGAACCTGATGTTGAATGAAGCACTTCTCAAGAACGCATTTACAATCAATGTCAGTGTTGCAGGATATCTATAAAATAAAGCCATTGTCTCCATCATTCAAATAATATAAAGCAAATATATAATTCTTAATATTAGGCGTATTCTTTATAAATGTTAAACAAAATGGAATTGACAGCATGTTACAACTCAATAAAATCGTTTGCCTTAAAAACAAAAATAATAAATGCCAACATATTACACACTCCCCCATAATAGCTAAGTGAATTTAAAGAAACAAATTCGCCGTATGTAAATAAAGGTCTTGGAATTTTATTTTTTAACATTTATTCAAATTTAACAAACAAATCAATGACAACAGTATATAGTTATAAGATAAAAATGGAAAAATATGCATGGTTGCAATTTACACATTTCTAATTAAAACTAAGATACTTAGTAAACAATAAACAAACGGATTTTAAATGTCTTATCTTTGAATATAGAGGAAACGTAAACACGAAAATTAAAAAAAGTGCATGTAGTCACCGTAATAAAATTAATATGTTGTTGAGATTTCGAGTGGACGTCTTAACGAAAACATTCTTTGTTTCTCGTTCTTGTATGAGACAGGGCAAGAAAACTTGAGAGTGATATAACTGTACAGCGACACATTTTTGTACTTATGTTTGCAAGCAGATCTATAAATCAGTAAACGCATTTAGGAACCTTTGATAGATAGTTATATGGGGGATGCTTTTTCTCGTTTTATGCATCTATGTAATAGTAATATCCGAAACAGGGAAAGGATTTTAACTTGAGATATTCCACAAGTGTTTCCATTCTTTCTACATGCCGATGGCATTCAATTACTGACTTTTGATTAGTGTCAGGGAACTGTGTGTGCAAAATTGACCGTGCTTTAATATATACATGAAAATTTAGATGAGTTTCGTCATGGTATACAGCGTTCTTCTTGGGGTATTTATATTGTTACGTATGTCTATATTGCATGCTTAACATTTATCTATCATTGCAGATTGTAAAGGTCACTTGTAAACAACATATTACATTGCTAACTTTAGCTCATGTTGTAGATTATATGTTAAGATAATTATATTTTGAAAACATGTCTACTTGGATTTTAGTTCAGGGTCATAGTTCTACCATGGAAATTCTATTGTCCACCTGATTATTTATATCTTTATAAGTTATAAAAAGCTGTTTACTGATATCTGGTCTCAAGGTCTATCCTTAGAATATTCAAAAAGAAAAATTGTATATGGTTTTGATGAGAAAATACCACAGCCTGAACATCTTATTGTGTCTCAGGTTTTTATATAAGGTTTTGAAGTCAATAAAACTCTTCAAACCTATTTTGATGCCAGTCTTTGTGGAATAACTTTAATTTTTGTTCAGAGTTAATTTGAGAGCAGTTATTTATTTAAATTATTCATTGAAAATACAAGATGCTAATTTACATTTTGGACTACAACATTACTTTGGCATTACTGTGAATTCATTCAAAGACATTCTGGATTATATAACTGTGATACATGAAGACTATTGGTATATCTGCACATTCAAGATATTCAGAGCACCACTGGAATTCATTCGGAAAACACTGAACTGTTGGACTGTTGATACAAATTTTAAGTATATTCGGGATTTTATTCACAATACTGTAGGTTACTTTTAAAATGTCACTTTGCATTTTAGGGAAATAAATGTTTAGTTAAATGTTATTAAAACTTGTTGGTTTCGCTTTTTCAGTTAATTAATTTGCGACCAAAGAGTCGCAACAAGATGAACGCGCATAGCGCTGGCAATGGAAAATCTATGTTACAGTGAGTTCTCTGGTCTTGTAAGTGACCATGGTCATAGTACTTACATCACCAGTTGTCTCCATATCGTCTAAATACCAACGAGTATTCTCAAGAAGTTTTCCACTATACGGAAACAGTCTATAGAATTTTATGTGTTATGGGCAGTCGTCAAACTCTGTGGACTTGAGTAAACCACATACTACGATCCATGGCTACGTTGGCATGAATTGGACTATTCAAGTTACTGTAATCTGGAACAACGCGTAGACAGGATAGGGAGATCTTTAGGTAGACCGGAATGACCGGGCCAGACGAGGATGATTTGTAACTATTTGGCAGGATCTGTGGATCGGAAATATCTCGTGATAATCGCAACGGCAGCAATGAAATTAGACCAAAACATTCTGGGTCTCTGTGCCATAGGCACGATAATTCCTTCTTTGATGTTTGTTAGACGACTTTGTTGGGCTGACGGAAGCACAAATATGCATTTAGTTTACCTGTTTTAAGACTATTTTCAATGTTACCTTCGCTGCTTCTTCTGTTTTCTATCCCTCACAACCTAGATTTTCTGAAAGGATTGTCTTCTTGAGATAATCCAACCACGTCTGTTTATTGTTTCGTGCAATGGTTATAGTTTGTAAAATTTTCATATTTCCCCGTGTCGTACTTAATAGATTGACCATTGGCACTGGGTCTCTTTTTATTGTTCCAATCTGAGTTCTCTTAGCGAAAGAAAATGAGATCCTAACATGAAGGGACAAATTATGCAAACCTATTTGTAAAACAAAACAGATCCAATGGGTTTGAAATCTAATGTTTCTCTCTTATCTGTAGGGGAAGCCTCAGCATACTTTTCAAACGATAGAACTCTATTCTACATTCCATTTCTCTGAAGCTCCTGGAAATCCTAAAAGCTAAATTTAGACATCAAACCAGAGGCAGGTATTAAATTTCAACTCGAACTTTCACGAAGACGTTTCGTAACTACCCGGGAAAGCAGACTACTTTTCTAATTAGCTTAAAACGGCAACTTTCTGACAAAAAACAAAGCAAACTTTCCAGAGATCGCGTGGTTTGTACAAGGAAGGAACGAGTTAGGACACGAATAGAACCTTTTGCTGCAAATCAAAAACCAAACTTTAAACAGATATGAATGTTATTACTGTTATAAACCTGTCATAGTTTTAAGTTGTCTGAAATAAGTTTTATCTCCAAGTTTCTCAACTTCCATCCCTGCCCAAAACGTACAATGTACGAGAATTGAGAGGAGGCTTCGCAAGTTCTACGCGTTGACTGATATTCGGGGAAAAGTTTCCTGACAATGCTGGAGAATGCAATGCTAGTAACGATTAGCCTCATATAATGAACTCCAAATATATATTAAGATCCAAGTGAAGTTTCAATACAGAGGTATCCTTGTCCGTGGTGGTAAACAAACATTGCTAACAAAACGCCAAATTACCTCCTACCATTTGACCCGAAACAAGGGATATTTTATATACCTCCAAAACTACATACAGAAAGGAACCCGGGGAGGTCAATCATTTTGGAAATAAGCATCCAACGAAATTATTCTAAATTCGTTTATAATCACCTTCTTCGCTTCTTAGACAAACTACCTGTATCTACCAGAGATACTACACATTATCTGACGAAATTCGAAGCCTAACTTTCTTGAAAACACTTATCACAATGGGCATTCATCAAAACACCAATACGGTTTCACAATCTGCAAGGAAACCTGGATGGTCAATCTAATTATTCCCCTCCTACATGCTATTTGGTCAAAGGTTAAAGACACGTTTCTTAATTTTAACATTTTTATATTCGGCAGCCAAAACGACCAATGCGTTAAGGGAGCTGCAATGGGAGCTAAAATCATCGAATTCCAATATTTTCAACGTGTGACTCGAGCGAAAGCTGCTCAGTAAGGCACACTATAGACGTTTAAACTGATGAGGATTTATTGATATCAAATAAAAATGAATCGAAAAGGGCAAAAGTGTCAAAATATGTTTTAAATTTACAAATTGATTTTCATATTACGGTTAACTTTTAAGTCAGAGTCATCAAACGGGTGCAACCTCATCTTTAATACTCTTCTTTGCTGGAGGGGAACATGGAAATTGACCAGTATTCTAAACCAATGCCTGTCACAAGTATTTACTCACGACCAGCTGCCATCCCAGCAAATAGCTAGTGTGTCACAGATGCATTCATCAATAAGTTGCATTATAATTAAAAATCTCACTCACAGACTTGCTTTACGTGTGTTCGCTATTATGCCAATATCCGATGGTGGGAAGCGAAAAATATCAGTTACGTTTCCAATGCTGACAACTACGGCAGAGACGTCAATGGATTATTTAGGATTTGGTTACAGTTTTTCAATTGCTTATATTTCCTATCTCCTTTGATTAATCATTATGAAGCTAAGAAACTGCATGCTACGACATGCTCGCTAGCCCATTTCCCTTGTGATCATAGTCACTGTTATAGAAGTTTGACGTTAAAGTTTTGGTTATATGTTCATTTGCTTCTGTTTCTAAAAGTACTTGACACATTCATTCTGGTCATACTTGGTATTAATCATTAATTCTATGACACCCTAACTTGTCATTTGACCTTGGAGTAAAGGCATCGGTCATATCAAATTAGTGTCATGGTTTTGGCCAATGTTGCATTCATTTGCTTCTGTTTCCTACCGAACCCCTATCCCTAATCATTACTCAGATGGGTTTCCTCGTGCTAACTGAATTTTGTATTAAGATCCTAGTTATGGAAAATATGCGTCAAGACGTTTGTTAAAGTCGTTTCCAATTTTATGATCTTTTCTAAACATGATATATTCTTTTTGATGATACTTGGTATTCATCATTATTAGGCTATGATAATGGATTTTACCATACTATGATTCGACTTTTGACCTTTGGGTAATGTCATGGTCATATGCAACGTGGGTAAAGGTTTCAGTTGCAGTTTTCACTTTCTATTTGATCAATATATACAATTTGAAATGGTATTTTCATAATTCGCCCTCTCATAAATATGGATTAACTGCTTTAATCAAAAGAGTACACATCAATTTTAATGCGACATGTTCTCTAGCCCTTTTATTGAGTTCTTCTACTTGGTCGCATGACAATGCATCCACGATTGTTTCCTAGTGCATTTGTTCTAAATAATTGGTGGTGGAGGAAGCACATGGGGACCATGGGCATACATCTGGACACGAATACAAATACACTTTTAAACAATGAGTGCAAGTACTGACCAAACTGCCAAATCGAAAATAAGCGAAAATAAAAAAAGAGTGGACCAGGTTTATCGGAAGTTGGATCTCTCTCTCTCTCTCTCTCTCTCTCTCTCTCTCTCTCTCTCTCTCTCTCTCTCTGTGTGCGTTGTGCAAGACTAAATGCAGATGCTTGCTATCTTACAACTACAGCATTTATGATATTCAGGAAACATAATTAAAACGATACAGAGTTTGTGTACAGACTGAACATCAATGTGATAATAAATTAAAAAAATGATTATGACAACATTTCCCTTGAGACATTTTTCATATTTAAATAAATCGGTGGGAAATTAAGGTCTCAGTAATTGTTCTTAAGAAAATTAAAAGGCGTTAATGTCATTAAAACGTAACGACACCATTATCATCGTCTGCGTTGTCTTCGTCATCATCGTTATCCTCCTCCTCCACCTTATCAACATGATGAGCATCGCATCAGTCATCGCTACTACCACCGCCGCTTCTTTCACATTTTATTGTTGCTAAGCCATTAAATATTAATTTATTTAGCATTTCTCATAACTAACTTAGACTTGAAGGCTACTTTTGATCTGCTTACACGTCGAGGTCTATCTGAACACTGCTGCTTATCTTTCGTTAAGTTACGAAGTGTCTTCGGAAGGTTAAAAGCTATAATAACGTTAAGTTACGAAGTGTCTTCGGAAGGTTAAAAGCTATAATAACGTTTCGCAAAACACACTTAGGAGACTCATTTCTCAAACGTGTGTTGTTAGGGACTTCGTACCTGTCGGGTAATATATGTCGCAAGGACATAAACACTCAGAATACCTGTGATTGAGTGTCAATGCTGGAATCTAACATGATTTGAAAGAAAGAAGTTATATTACGATATACGTAAAACAGCATGAATTTCCAAACAACACTTTGATAAATATAATCCAATGCCGTTCAGATGAGTTAGAACTGATTTTTTTTATTATAATGGCTCCATTTTTGAATATAGGTTTCAAAGCTTGACACCAATCAGTGTCTTTTACATACAACTTTCATATTCTAAATGTATAAAGATCCAACTATCCTACTAACATATTACGAAAGGTTGAACATAAGGCGGAAATCACATTCGAAACTTGCATGCATAAAAAAGTTCAGAGACTGTCCACTGACCCTTTACAACTCACACTTTCAGTTTTCCGTTACATTTCAAATAATCTAATAGCTATATGCCAGCGTTTGGATTAAGATATGATTGCACTAACCTATTTTTGATTAATTCAGAATTTACTTTTCGTTTTAATGCTGGCCTTCAGACAGCAATTTTTGCATCTTTAGCACAAACGTGTACCCATTTGACTATTGACAGTACATTTGCGTGTTTTATATGCCAGTAGAAAATTCAAGAGGTAAATGTTACCATCAACACGGACGAGTTAATCAATTCTGGCACCATTTAACATTGCTCTGCATCATTACAAAGAATCATCATTGTTAAATTTAAAGCATACTTGTCAAAAATGTACAATGTCTTGTATCTGAAAAAGATTGAGTTTTAGAATAGCTTTCCTTTTTTCTTCGTAATATGTTTGATATCTTAATTTTGGTGTCAGAGACAACGTTTGCCAGAGGTACAATCATGCGTTGAACATATAATGAAGGTGAAATCACTTCAGATGAGGAAACTTTTATTTAAGTACTGGATTGCTTGAAAGGTGACTCTACAAGACCGATATAGTGTTTGCAACTATGAGTGTACATAGTTAAAGCCATTACTTATACTTAAAGCAAACTCGCTTGACTTTTCTTACGCATGTACATTCAGCCTCCGTTAGCTATTTTTATATTCATCTGTAATTCTTTGTTGATTCCTCTAACTCTGTGTTCTATTTTGATTTCCCCTCTGTAGTATTAGTTAGATCAAATTTGTTTTATAGAATATTTACATTCTGCTATTTGATATTTTACATTTCTCCGTAATCTTTTCTCTGTTGTAATTGTGATATTTTGCAATTAGTTGCACTTCTTTTTCTTGTAGCAAAACTCCGTCATTATTTTGAATTTAAGTCTCACTTATTTTCAATTTAGGAGTTATGGATAAATCAGTTGTCAGTTAACTGAATAGATTCATCAACACTTATGTTAAGTTTTCCTCATTTGCTTCTCCTAAATCTACACCTATAGATATGTGACGAGTGTTATTTTAATCACAAACAAGTTTTGGTAAAACTTCAACCAAAAATTTTAAGTGAAATGTGTACACATTATTGTCTTTAGGTGTATGTTAACCCATCCCTCTACAACTACAGATGCCCCATTGTCTCCGTAAATTGAAACTATTGAATGTTTCTCTTTTTCCCACAAATAGTTATTATTTTCGTGATAAAATTCATTTTTGTCCTCTAATTGAATCGATGTAGATTTGCACTACTGTAAATTCTAAACGTTTTTTTTTAAATACTGTGCAGTTCATCTTTCATTTTCGTGTTTACTTCTTAAGCTCTAGTGTATTTTGGGAAGACACACATCACTGTGTTCCATTGAAAGTGCATCAATCGTTGCATTTTTATATGCTTGAATGTGAAACATATCTGTCTGACACTAGTAATCCACAGAACCGTTCGTAGAGACACGTTGTTTTCGTTCCTAGTGCAATGTGCTATTTAAATGTGCAGGTATATATTCCTTCAACGTGTTTTCTTTCCTTCTTGTTCCGTTGAATCTATTCACACTGCTAATACATTAATAATCAACTGAACATCCAGAATCGCACTAAAGCTGTCTTTGACACTGTTCTTTTGCGGTCGTCTGCGATAGTGATACGTGGTTTAGGTAAGCCATTTAAAACTGGATAAAACTTTTTTGAGAATACCTTACGCTTTATAATTTGTCCTTGGTTATTATCAACATGCCAGGAAAAAACGAGTAGATTCACCTGCAAGAGGTACTTTATTTTGAGCAACGTCTCCTTTTCCTTCCAAATGTATGAATGAATTCTGATTATGTCAATTTTTGTCATGTCTACGATTGATTTTGAACGACTATCTCACATACTGAGTCAGAAATTTGTTGCGTTAATTCTAAATTTGTTTCCTGTTTATCCTAACTACGTGTTTAATACATCAGTTTATAATGACCTGCAAAGTTCACGAGATCTTCTCATTGTATTGCCAAGTTTGCACTATAGAGCACTAACTCAAATAAAATACGCAATTTATTCCTTCCTTATACCATACTTTCTTAACTACCATTCTGTCAGCGTGCTTATTTCGATGTTAAAAACATAATTCAATAGAAGTTGGAAATCAACATATTTTTAAAGCTTTGCATTACACCATTTATTCTTTAAAATAGTGTATTCAACGTTTAGATTTTTTTCATATTACTTTGTAACTCAGCAGCTTAGTTAACACTTAATAGCAAGAAAGTTTTGCAAACAACAACTCATTATTTCCTGATAACGACATAATGTTAAACGCATTAACTAGTTGTATCATCTATTACATACAAAAAATTATGACGTGCATACTGAGTTGTGCTTAGCACACTGTGAGGATCTACCTCTGTGCTCCGCTGTTGTGTTTGTTGCTAATTGTCTTGAATCTGAAGTGTCTTGTAATTTTCTTTATTTTCAAAATTCCCCCCCTCCCCCCCCCAAGTCCTGGTTTAGTGAATTTCAAGCTCACATTTTAATGTTCTCATATTCTTGGACAAGGACATTTAAACACACAAAAATGACTGGCCCAGGTCATTTGATTTTCAATATCACTTTATGGGGAAATGAAATATGCTCCTTTAAATAGGACATACTCGTTGCTTCTATATTTAAGCCACTAAAAAGTATGAACTAATTTAGATAATCAGGTACTTTTACCCTTTCTCAATTTTTTATGGTTACCAAGGTGCAGCAAACAGACTATACACATACTCACATTTCTTTGTGATGCAGAGGTCGATCCATTGTGCTGCACGTTTCCTGTATCATCCCGCATAAGTATATATCCGATTTTATGAACACCACTCTCCAGATCAGCAGCTTCAAACTCGATCCTGACAAACGTAAAATATACATATTACTTTGTAGAATAGAGATTCATTAATTATATTTATCAGTTATATGACTTAGTTTAAAAAATTAAATATTTCTTCATAATAAATGCTTTATCATGTTTATAAATATCATATCATCATGATGCATTAAAAGCCAAGAATATGTACCTCCTAAGATTACACATTAAAATTTTCATTTTACATTTATATTACATAATAGACATTTTGCGTATCGAAATTAATTTTGTCTTGTGCATTCGTAAGCGAAAAGCATTTTGTAATATATCAGAATAATTTTGGAATGGTTTTATCAAGTCTAATTCACAGGCATTTATCATAAAAAGAATCTACCAAGTATGCTTATTGAATTTTATTTTTGAATTTAATGGTAGGTCTAAATAATATGAACATGTAATATTAAGTATATGTTTGAATATAAATACCTACTTGGGAACATGACTCATTACAATAGATTAGAGATATGCACTCATACTGACGTGTAAATGATAGATTTGGTACCTTTGTACAATTGTTACCTCGAAGTGTAAATATAAGTTCCGTTCCGATGGTTCCGAGAAAATACAATTGAATCGTTTTTCACCAGGGGTCCTGAGAAATCAAAATGCACTTCTGTTTTGTCACTAATGGTATTTCCGAGAACGTCGTGGGCTCTCACCCAAATTCGTGCAGTTCTTCCGTCTCTAAGGGTTTCATTGAATGCAAAATTCTCGGCTAATCCACTGATGTCGAACCATCCTTGTTGAGGCTCAATAGTACCGTCTGACAAACTAATGACTGCTTCGAATCGGACGATGCCATATTTGTTTGGTTTTTCATCGACAGTTCTTTGACCTTCGTTGTCGTCCAAACCAGGAAAAACGAATCTATGGAAAATTAGTAATTTTATAGATACTAAAACTAGCACAAAAAGAGACTTTTAATTGTCCATCCTCATCCTGACATCAGGCATCCTAAACTATTTAGAAAGTCAGGACAGTAGTTTGAAACATGCCATTAAATAAATATACCAAGATGTTTCAAAATCTGATTGACTTTATTTGCGATATATATATATATATATATATATATATATATATATATATATATATATATATAGATAGATAGATAGATAGATAGATAGATAGATAGATAGATAGATAAAGAAATGTGCCATTTGTTGCATACACATCATATAATTTATACACGAAAACAATATTATAGAAATGGAATAACACTATTAAAAAAATACATATTCACTGGAGCAGTAGGCCTTGAGGGCATCATATTCACATACACTGATATTGAGTTGTGCAGTAAAACTGGGTATTATTTCAGAAAACTCGATGTTCCCTAGCACAGTAAGACAATATATTTTATCACTAAAGCAGTATTCACATGTGCAACCATCTCATCGTGCTATTTTTAATTCCTACTAAAACAAATTTAGACGATTAAATGTTGTAATCGTTGCACTGAAAAAAATACCAAAACCTGATCAATTTAAAAGAATGATTACTAGTGTAGCTGCTTTGCCTGGAGCGCAAACGTACAAAACGTGGCGGAAGGCGTTGTCCCGATGAAATGCCTTGTTGCGGAGTAACAACAGAGACTATCAAATAATAATTTCACATTTTTACACATCATACGTAATGATACATGATAATTTATATTGTATTGAAGTCAACTGTTTTGGGAGGGGTGTGGATATCACTAGCTTGACATGAATGAAACAATGCTGCTATCAAGAGATGATACAAAGTTATAAATTTAAGGTGACCGAAGCCAAGTAATATACGGATTACACGCATCACAAATCATATTATCCAAGCTTTAAAAACATATTGATTTACAGAGTCAATAAAGAAACAATTTTAAAAAGGTTACAATCATACTTTTTCTAAAAATATACTTTAAAATCCGGACAGACAAGATGACACGGACAAAGTTGGAAAGAATTTGAAAGGAAGAAGAACGAAAGGTAAATGTATATGCTCATGAAATGGACATGAATATTTTAATATTTTGGAAACCAACCGAAAATACTATGCGATTAAAATACCTGACATCCATATCACGGAGCTGACATTACACACCCCCACACTCACTCACCCACATCCATTCCAAACCCACCCATATATATATATATATATATATATATATATATATATATATATATATATATATATATATATATATATATATATATATATATATATATATATATATATATATATAATTTAAGAGAATGCCACCGTTGAGATTTTGAGAGACAGCCATGTCCTAGAAAGTGAAGGATGTGGACATACAACAGTGCATTTGAACGAAAAGGCGTTAAAACATCCATGAGATTGTAATCTGCATTGGGTACAAAATCTGAGCGAGAGAAAAAAATCAGTAATCACCTGAAAGACAAGATATCTGATAGAAGAAGCACGAAAAGTGACATTAACCTACACATTGTCCTCGCGGAGTAATACTCGACATTACAGAAGAAAACCAAAAATAAGAACATTAAAAAATATGAAGTTGATTGCATCTATTTCTCAAAAGTGCGCAGAAACGTGTTGAATTTAAAACGTCTACAAGCTTGTTTATGAAAATCTGAACAAAACTGAGGCTACTCAAACTCATAAATGCTGATGCTGTCGAAAACACATATAACCACTCCAGCTTGATGCAGAATTGACAGTGACATATGCATTTATCTTCGGCCAATTTTTCCCATGTAGAATGTTTGCAAAGCAATGAAACTTTCCTTGTAACTCAATTCCACACATTTTTTTCTTCTCCAGAATCACTTGAATTAAGAGCAGTATTTACACTACTCGGATGAAGGAAATTCCAGTGTAGTCCATTACAGTGTGCCGATATACAGAAGTTGAGAATACAGTTTTCACAAAACGTTCCATTGATTTCAATTAAATAAATGGTAAAGTCAGGAGAGAAAATTAATGGAGAAAATGGAGAGAAAACATAACGAAAAGTACCAGACATGTTACGGTCATGTGTATTGTGGAGACCTGTCTAGAAGCTTTTGAATCCAAACAATTTAGTTTTGAGTTTGTTATGTTTAGCAATTTCAAGTTATTATTTTGTGTTCGCGACGCCGTTGACCCTTGGAGACAAAGGTTTCAGGACAAAAACTCTTTCACTGATTTCCCGAGCTTGAGCTCAAGGTAAAACAACTATTCTATTGGTCATTCACTCAGATCAATTAATTACGGTGAGTTTCAGTGACACATTTGTAGCATCTCTATTTATCTGAGTAACATTTAAAATAGTACGATAGCCTGCTGCATTAAGGAAATACGATTTGTAGGAAATAAAACGGCCCCACAGCACCATAAATATATCCAGGCAGAACATGTCTCTTATGTCTTTGCCCTCGAAAACTTCGTAGTTTCTCATGATGGAGCCACTTCTAAAATGCAATACCCGTGGCCTATAGTTTCAGTTATTATTAAATTTGAAGTCAAATGCATGATATTTTAAGCACCGAAATGCAGTCTGTCAAAACGTACAAAAAGACAGAAATCTTACTTTGAGCTCTGAAGTATGCCTTCTCTTTGAATATCCTGAAACTGTATTGGATACGCATTGACCTTGTTCAGCAGTTTTCCTTCTGAGATGATCTTATTTACAAAATGATTTTTCCATTCGACACTAATCTCTGTCGTTTGCCCTGCTTTTGTCGTCTGCCACATGTAACCTGTCTCAGATTCAGCTGAAGAAATATATAGTCTGCTGTTGTCATCAGTGTTAAGGCTGATATTTGAAGTAGGAGCATACAGTACAAGTCGTCGGGCTATCTTGGAATTATTGGCTTTATCGGCTGCCTGGAGCAAGACGGAAAACATACCGTCTTCTGATGGGGTGTAGGTGTATTGGTGTATGCCATCATGCGTATGGTTGAAATCTGCAGAGTGGACAGGTTTCAGAGGGGTCATTTCTTGTAGATCGCCATACGGATCTGGTGAAAGTTTGAAGACTTCAATGTGGTAGCGATCCATTTTAGACAAGTCATCTTCCCATCCAGCCCAAGAAATATTGACTGGTAACTGAGAATAGAACAGTAGCAGAATTTATTTTGGAAGCTAAATACAAATTTACAGATAGCCATATGAATGGATTAATTTTATTACCAGTGGACTATTTTGAGCAGCTTTTCAAACGGAGGAAAGAAAACAACACATTTGAATAGTCCACCCTTTTTGAAAGCAGACAAAAAGGGCATTATTGCGAATTGGTTCCATTTCTATTGATAACATTCATAATGAAATGTTTCATTGGAACGTCAGAGTAAATGTTTTTGGCATAAATGATTGGCTAAACATTTTATACCAGAAAACGCTTAATCAACGAATTCATATTATACCTCCAAGCCACATTACATCCATTCTTCCTGATGCATATAAGACCTAGATAAACCAGTGATATATGACGTAGATAAACCAGTGATATACTGGTATGATTTCGTTTTCATACAACCCACCCCAACAAATATCCTAAATAAGAGATAGAAAAATTGATTCATATAAAAGAGCTTACGAACAATTTGGTTTTTGAGATGAAATTCGTTCGCATAAGATAATGATATTGCAAAATTTGTAAACAAATTATTTGTTGAATTTGCTCACTAAGGTGACTACCCATTGAAAAGTAAGACCGTCTCAGTTTATTAACTGAACTGTTTATTCTGGCTAATTACCTTGGTAAACTCATCTTCTATTTTTAAAGGAACATCATTTATTCTGCATCTAACTGTGCTGTTTGGTTCTGGCTAATTACCTTGGTAAACTCATCTTCTATTTTTAAAGGAACATCATTTATTCTGCATCTAACTGTGCTGTTTGGTTCTGGCTAATTACCTTGGTAAACTCATCTTCTATTTTTAAAGGAACATCATTTATTCTGCATCTAACTGTGCTGTTTGGTTCTGGCTAATTACCTTGGTAAACTCATCTTCTATTTTTAAAGGAACATCATTTATTCTGCATCTAACTGTGCTGTTTGGTTCTG